>JAODAL010023311.1:0-62940 GCA_025379985.1 Phyllomedusa bahiana | reverse complement strand
GGCTGCCCCGCAGGTAGCCTGTCAGGGGGGGTAAGCGACCTGGGGCCCCCTCAGCTAAGTGGTCCCGTTTTTTCGGCGGGCTCCGGTGAAGACCGGGGCCCCCATAGACTCCGCCCCTGGTGTGGTTCCATATACCAGCTCCCTGGGGTGCCCACAGTGGATCCACACCCGGATGTCAGGGTGGGCGCCCCAAGTTTCTGTATGTGCGCCGCATCCGTTCCCACGAATTTTAACTCCTATAAAATGTATATGAACACTGGTTGCTTCCAGATGCCTAAGGGAGAGTTAAAGGGGTTTTTCCCCGGGGAGTGCCTTATCTGAAGAAGAAATGTAAACAACCCACAGAACTGAGAGAGAGAGAAAACACCAGAGCCCCAGGGGCTGCAAAAGGGATCTTTTGGGAAAGCTCACTAAAATAATGAAACTGAAACTAGTGGATTCTGTTAAAAAAGACAACCCCTTTTTCTTCACACGCTTGAAAGCTTTTTTCTGTTCTCGTCATAGATAAACAGGGATTACTCAGATAATAACTCAACTAGGGGCTTCTTTATACAAAAAACAACATATTACTACCCGGTCCCCTTGAAAGCTTCTGCAGCTCGTTCATCAGTAAAATTTTTCTCTGCGCAAGCCCGCCACACTCTTGTCAGGTCGTATTAAAGAAGCTTTGAAGAAACAAAGGGCAGGTAAGGCAGCCTGGTGCTCTCTCAGGCTGCAATTTTGTAACACATATATTTTGAAAAAATGATTAAATACCCATTTTTGGGGGATCCCCCCAACATTTCATCGTGGCAAAAAAAAACCCTTTTTAAAGGGCTTTTGTGGACTCTTTTTTCTTGAATCCCAAAGTATGGAGTAGTTTTTTGAACCCAGTGGCAGGACGGGGAGCTGGCTAGGAAACAGAGCTCTAACTATAAAAAAAATAAAAAACATTTAGCATCAAAATTTTAGGACAGTGAGAAAGGAGCAATATTCCGTGTAACAATGCTTAGTATTATTTATTTTTTTTTTAATATTTTTCATCAGTCAAAGGGGAGGAGCATAATTAAAATATGTGACTTTTCATTTATTTTTTAAAAGTAAATGGCTTTTTTCAGTTTATGGATATTTTTAGACGACGCCTTATCTGTTTTGGCCTAGACTATGGAATGTTTTAACAGCAGACTGTCCAATATCTTAAAATATTCTTTCCCAGGAAACATGTTAAAGTATTCAAAGATTCACATAAAACAATTTGTATGATTTATACTAACAAAAATATAACAAATTATATTTAAAATGTGTTAAATACCATAAATTATATTGTCACGTCAGAGGGAGGTGCAGTGGGCCGATCTGCACCCAGCCCACCTGTCCCTGCCACTTGGCGTGCTGCCCTAGATGGCATAAAACCCAACGGACAACCAGTCCCTACATACTACTATGTGAGGGCCTATCAGGGGAACGCAGAGTCAGGACAGTCCGGGTCGATAACGGTACAGTACGCCCAAAGCCACGAATCAGAAAACCAGGAGAATAACCAGTAATAAGCAAGTAGTCAAAAACACAGGAGGTCACGCAGTACAAAAACGGAGGACAAAAACGTAGTCGAGGAGCAAGCCGAAGTCAGGAGCACAGGAGTAAAGAAGCAGAAACTGGAATAAATGAGAAGCAAAAGGGATAACCTTCTCAGCCAACAACTGGGAGAAATGAGAGAGTTTTAAAATGAGGAGCCGGAGCCCGCCCCAGCAGATGATTGGTGCAGCCTCCGAGCCCTCCTATTGGCTAGTGCGACCACACCCTCTGACCTGATTAGAAACCGAAGCTGTCAGTCCTAAGCTCATCTCCCGTGGTGTGTCGAGCTGGACCAGAGGATTAACCACCTGCCATGCCTTGCTGCTACACGACGGTAAACGTGCGCATGACAAATATTGTAACAAAATAAATCTAAGTGTACCCCTCATCTTACTGGCTTTTTAAAATGTAATGTTTTATAAGTGCTTTATGGAAAAATTAACGTTTCCTACAGTTTTTTCTCAAATATTATAAAGTGACATGAAAGCACCTGTATGGGTTATTGCAATGTGGTTATTGTTAAACAATTCTAGAAAATGTTATTTGACCTTGGCACAGGTCCATCCAAATGCAGGGGAGGAAGTCTTAAATTACCAAGCACATAAGGGGTAATGCTCCTGGTTATGAAGAAGCAGCATGAAAGTCTGTGGAGAGACTTACATGCCACGTTTGCTCCACTAAAGTTTTAAAATATTCAATTGAGCTCAAGGGGAAAGAATAGTAACATTCATCAATTCACATCGAACTCACTGAGCTTTGCAATGTGATCAAGAGTAAAATCAAGCCAGATATTCATCTAGAGAAGGCTATATCAGGATATTTGACCCTCATCAGTGTAGAGTAGAACACTGGCTGGCTGGGTGAGAGGCTTTAAACATCTCAAAAAGGGTAAGGTTTTTCATTAGAATGAGGGAAAAGAGTTAGGACTCTGCACCATCTATGGGATGCAGTGTTCCTCAAGTCGCATCTAACTCACTGAGCTTTTCAGTATGATTAGTAGTAAAGCCATGCTAGATATTGATCTACAGACAGCTGTTTTAAGGTGTTTGCCCTTCATCAGTTCACAGTATTGGCAAAGCTAGGACTATGCTTTACTCTTAATCATATTGCAAGGATCAGTATATCAGATGGCACTTGAGAAACACTACATCAAATTACCAAAACAGGCTGTGCATAGGGTAGTCTGATAATCTAGAGGCCATTTAATATACATGTAGAGGTGATGAAGAATAGGTAAGTAATGTTATATTTTAATTTATTGGACTTTAATGGACATGGTACTACCAATTTTATTTTATATTATGAAATGAGAAAAGGTGATATCTTAAGCTAGATTTATTTTTGTAATATTCATTTTTTATTGTATTTTTTTATTGTACTTTTAATCCTCATAGGGTATTTGTCAACTAAGGGCTACAATCACTTGTAGACTATTCTGCAATGCTATTGTGATGTAGAAAAACGTACAATTATGGTTCTCCTATTACACCCTGTCTGTAGTGTATTAAGATGGTATTCCTGGGAGCAGCTGGTTAACAACCCGTGATCATGTTGATTGGCCAACTGGGAAGCAGAATAAAACACCATTTTCTAATAGCTCAGCTTAGTATATGCTTACCAACATCAGGACGTACAGTTAGTCGTATTTTGGGTAAGGGTTAAAATTGGCCAGATGTCTAGAATGTCATCACCTGAAAAAGATTTCAAATAACAAACAACTTGTCCAGGCTGCCTTGTTAAGTGAAATATAAATGCAGAAATATGGTGATGAAAAAAATGTGCAACACCATCTTTAGGTAGAAACTAGTGTTGAGCGATTGCGTTGGCTATCGAGATCGATCGATAGTCGGATAGGTACTCTTTTGTTATTATCCGGTATTGTGTCTTCGTTTTTTTTTCTTTTCCTGTTTTTGTTGAGTTCTTTTCTGGTGTGTTTTTCTGTTTGTTTTTTTTTCTTTAGCCGCTATCGATAAGGTTTTTCGATAGTGAGCATCGATTATCGCGATGACCATTAAGTCTATGGGAGGAGCAACAACACCTTCGTTATTACACCCCAAACAAGCTGGAGAAGCAGAAATTAACATCCACAAACCAGTCAAATGGATACGTGCTACATCTTAGGGCAACACCATTAGGTATAAAAGTCACAGAAAAAAAAGTCACAGACCATTTTACTATCCCTGTCTTGTACCACAGCCTGACCCTTAAACCTGCGCACCCACAATTAATAAGTGCCGTAGGCAGTTTGATTTGAACATCCATGTTACTTGAATGGACATCTGAATATCCCTGTCCTCGGAACGCAGCATGAGCCCCAAAAACCTGCATGACCCCCACATTTAAAAAGTGCGCAAAAGGTTGTCTTTCAACCACCATTTTAGTTGAACTGGACATTGACTATACCTGTACTGGGGGCCCACGCATGAGCGGCAAACTGCATGAACCCCCACATTTAAAAAGTTGCCGGAATTAGGAGTCTTCAACCACCATTTTAGTTTGAATGGACATTGGACTATACCTATCCTGGGCCACAGCATGGAGCCCAAACCTGCATGACCCCACATTTAAAAGTGCCGGAAAAAGAAGTCTTTCAAACCACCATTTTAGTTTCATCCTGGACATTGAAACTATACCTGTCCTGGGCCACAGCATGAGCCCCAAACCTGCATGACCCCCACTATTTAAAATGTGCGGAAAAAGGAGTCTTTAACACATTTTAGATGTAACTGGACATTGGGACTATACCTGTCCTGGGCCACAGCACTTGAGCCCATAAACCTGTATGACCCACATTTTAAATAAAGTTGCCGGAAAAAAGGAGTCTTTCAAACCCACCATTTTAGTTTCACGGGACATTGACTATACCTGTCCTGGGCCACAGCATGAGCCCCAAAAACCTGCATGACCCGACATTTAAAAAAGTGCGAAAAAGGAGTCTTCAACACCATTTTAGTTGAAATGCGACATTAACTATATTTGTGTTGGGGCCACTGCTTGGACCCAGGGCGGAGAACCGGGGTGCGGTGAAATTCCCAGGCTGGCGTCCGTATCTATTAACACGCAGGTTAAAATGGCCCTGATGACGCAGCAACGAAATACTGTCGTGCTGAAGCAGAGTGCGGAGCGGACTTGTGTGAGGAACTCCAAGCCTTCATCTGTACACTGTCAATACCTGGGTAGCGCTTGCCCCTCCGTCATGAGTGTGGACCAATTGAGCTTTCACTTGGAATAATGGCGGTTAACGCTCCTGTTACACCCAGGTGCCCTTTATCTTGGCTTTCTTTTTCTCATTTTACTCAACGTGCTGGAGGAAATGGTCTACTGTTGTTGTTCTCTGTCCGTGCCATCCATACTCCATGGTCCTCTGAATATCCTACATCTGGTCAAAGTTTGTCTGTACCTCCCTTGTTACAATTCAGAGGAATTTTTTTAACAAGCTATTTTGTTACATGCAGTTTTTTTAGTTACTTTAATTCTAGACAAATCACTTTTTTAATAATTAGGATGGAATCACCACCATGTATTTGTTTCTACTTTTTATCATTGTATTTAATGGGTTGTCTGCAATACAAGGGTTTGGTAGCTTTCGTAAAGTATATGGCAAAAACTTGGTCTTTTTGCTATATGTTGTCAATTAACTGTCGTCCTCTCCTATTTCATGTTGCTGACAGCAACCCACCTTGAGAAACTCTTGACAATGTGAAGATACAACATGTCTGTTAGGAAACAACATTTTTTAGAATTTACTGTAGTATAGCTCTGCATGTCACAGACAAATGCCCCAAAATTCAAAGCATGATCCCTTGAGCCACTTTGGTCAATTGTGAAGAACAAATGTCTGTTTAGAAAACAACACTTTTTAGAATAGGACCTGTTAGTAATAGGCTGCATGTCACAGCAAAATTGCCCCAAAAATGCAAAGCTTGACCCTTGAGCCACTTTGGTTCAATTGTGAAGAACAAATGTCTGTTAGAAACAACATTTTTTTATAATAGGACTGTTGTTATTGCTGCATTTCAAAGCAGCATGACCACAAAAATATAAATATGACTTCTCAGCCATTATTAAAAATTGTGGGTGAGAAAAATGCCACTTAGAAGCCCACATTTCTGTTCCAAAGGACCATAATTATAGCTGTATCTCACAGGCAACATGACCCCAAAAATTATAATATGACTTCTCAGACACTATTAAAAAATTGTGAGGGAGAAGAAATGCCACTTAGAAGTCACATTTCTGTTCCAAAGGACCATGATTATTGCTGTATCTCACTGCAACCTGACCTCAAAAACCATTGACAATGCGAAAACTTCTAAGATAAAGTGAGGTTAAATGGAATACGGTGTGGTCATGAAACCTTGCTGTCTTTTTACAGTCTCCTCACAGTAAAACCAGCAAAATGAAATGTTGTGAAAAAGGAATAAAGAATTGCAGTAAGATATGGCATTTAATAAAAATAAAAAGTTTTTCAAGAGGGACCATTTCTGTTTGAAAAGGAATTTGAAGTAGACTGGCAAACTAATCGGCTGACCTCGGCAATTGGGGCACAACATCATCAGAGATCCATGCCTGATTCATCTTGATGAAGTCAAACGATCACATTATCTGTGGAAAGCGGATGGTTTGTCTGTAATTGACTCCTCCAGCTGTGGAAGGTCGCTCAGATATGACGTGGCTGCTGGCAGGACAAACTCTATGGCGTGACGAGCCAGCTCGGGCATTCGTCCATTTTGGATACCCTGTAGTATATTGGGTCCGGAACTCATTAAAAATCATCGTTGTTGAGACGCAGATTGTCGTGCACATGATCTTAAGCTGTATCTTCTGTGTGTTGGAATGTGGCCCTGCCATTGCATGCGTTGGTGAGGTGGTAAACAAAGATTTCCAGAAGTCAACATTAGGCTTCTGCCACCTTGCCTGCTGCTGCCGATCGCCTAATTGGCACTCTACTGCTGTCACGTCGCTGATGTTGTTCCCAGTGACATTTCGGGGAAACGTGAAGCAGACGCAACAGATGTCTCCAGTTGATCAATCAGCAAGGTCTCCATTTTCCTGCATTTTACTCTATATTTGGGGTGGGGGAAGGAAAGTGCTGATTTTTGTTTTGTACCGGGGATCCTGGGGGGGTGGCCACCCAGTAACTGTTGTTCATTTTGCTGGCCTTAATGCGAGGATCTTGTTGGAGGAAATGGAGCATCAAGAACTCATGTGAGAGGATGGGAGCCTTGCATTTCCCAAGGCCTCTGGGTCGAGGGGGCACTAGCAAACTGATTTCCTCATTCTTTCCTCCTCCGCCTCAAATTCGGCCAACCTCTTTCAAGGCAGGGACGTCGGTAACATCGGTGTCTAGGAATACCACTCACTCCTCCTCCTCCTCCGTGCCTACCGGCCACAGTTCACACAGCCTTGACTCCCCCCGTGCCTGAGTGATTGCACCCTGCGAGCTGATGCGCACTTGCACTAGCTTGGACCAGAACCACTGCCTAATGAAGACCGTGAACATTGTGAAACTGTCGGGGCCTTGTCTATTTTACGGAGAGAAAGGCTTCCGTGTCCGCATCTGTGTCGTCTCCTCCCCGTCGGCTGGCTGGGACCTGTTGTTTAAGAGTGTACCAACGATCGTCCAGAAACTAAGATCACTCACAATGCTCATGCTGACAAGGGCATTGTCCGCACTGACCATTTTTGGTGGCTTCTCAAAACTGGCAAGGATGGTGCAGTGCTCTTTCACCTGCCTCCACTTCGGTGGTTCATCAACACCCGAGGTCCGTACCGCTGCTTGTCAGTCATGTGTACTTCGTACTGCGTAATGGCATTGCGCTGCTGCACAATCGTGGAGGCATGTGGAGGGTGGAATTCCATGCGTGTTGCCTCTCAACAATGAGACGGTTGACGGGGGAGGCCGAGCTGACGCCCTGCAACACAGCCAGGCGGGACGAAGCAGGGTGCGAACGGCGGAAGTGCGAACTCAGACCTACGAGCCTTCTTCAGCAGGCAGTCGAGACCCGGGTGCTCTTTAGAATTTCTGGACGACATAGGTTCATGACATGTGCCAGGCAAGGGATGTACTCCAGCCTTACGGTATTTAGGGCGGCCAGCAGATTTCGCCCGTTTTATCACACCCCAACCTTGCCTGGCACCAAGTTTTTGTTCACCCAGCCAGCGCTCGGTCTCGTTGCTTAGAGCCGTCCACAGCTCTGACCTGTGTGTGGACGGTCTCCAAGGCAGATTTAATTTCAACACGGCATGGTGTCTCTGGGCAAGTGAAGGCCACCACGAGGACCTTGGGGGAAAGAGCCTGCACCATCCCTGCGGTTTTGAAGAGCCGTGCCGCTGCAGCTGAGAAGCCACCTGTCCACCCCCAGAAGATATCCACCAGCTCACCAGTGAGCTGTACTGAGATATAGCGGCCATGGCCGTGATTACTAGTCCATGTGTCGGTGGTGAGATGGACTTTTCCGGACACAGATGCAGACAACGCGCTTGAAATTTTAGATGCACGTGGATGGCCGGGCAGGGAAGGCTTTCTGGCAAAGGAAAATGCCTGCTCGCATCTGGTTTTGGGGCAAGCGAGGCCATGTCCGTGGCGGTAACCCATCTGCTGTTCCACCAGACAGAAAGGGCAACATTACCAAGGCAATGCATGGCAATGCCGACATTCAGGCTTTTGGCTTTGGGATGGTTTGGGTTAAATGTGTTTCTTCTGCTCCCAAACATGGAAGACAGAAGGCTGGCTGCTTAGTGACTGGCCGTGTATGGCGTGCAGGTCGGTCATATCTGGCGGATGGAGATAGGGGTAGGATGGGTCTCTGGTGGTGCTGGTGGTACTCGGACGACAGTGGAGGCTGAAGCGGAGGCTGAGCCATGATCATGGATCTCTGAGACACATGGGCAGCTGAGGAACGCTTGGTAGTGGCGGAGGTGGAGGAGGCGGAGACAGAGGGTGTGGACAGATGGTTGGAGGCCCGGCGTCGGTCTGGGCCTTTTTGGAAGTGTTCCCTCCATTTCAACTCTTGCATTCGCTGTCATGGTGACTAGACATGTTGGTGGTGGTTAACCACTAAGGTTCTTGCCTCTACTTATGCGTTTACGGCAAAGGCGGCATATGACATCGCTGGGTGAATCAGAGGCTTGATCAAATAAGGCCAGGTTGAGGGTCCTGACTTTTTGACGCGATAAGCGAGGAGCGGGGCTTTGCGCTGACGTGGCTGGCGGAATCATTTCAGGGACTTATGCGACCGCACTCTCCCTTTTTGTGCGGACCCGTATTGACACTACCCCATCGTCTTCTCCTAGTCCACTGATGAAGCGATCGCAAGCAAATTCTGCGGAAATCGACCAGGATGGATCCGATGTCGTTCATTCATCTTCATCATCAATACACAGGTGACTTGGTCGTCCTGCATTCTGCATCCAGAAGCTGCGTGCTACAAGATGGGGGCACTGCAAGGCGTTGCCGACCGACCGGGATTTTTGCCGATTGATCGGGCTTCCTTCACTCTCTGATGGCATCAGTATACTGGGCGTCAGGAAGAGTAAAATCATCCTCTTTCGGCTCTTGATCTTTTAACATGCCTTTGACCCCAACCGCATTTTGTCATCAAAGAGGTCTTCAGAAAAATGGATTATCCACAGTGGTGGGTACACGAGTTGACATTTGGGCGCTTCAATGTTGGACGGATGCTGATGATGTGATGACGACATTTGTGGCCGTGACTGCGAGGACGAAGGAGGTAAGACTGCTAGATGCAGAACATGTTGACATTAAGACCACAGAAGGTAGTTTGCGCGATGTTCGTTATTTAGATTCACAGGGCCTGACCAGCGATGACAGGCCTGACGGGCTGCAACTGACGATCCGCTGGCATGCGTGTTGTCGCCAGCACTGGATGGATCACCTTCTTTCGTTCCTCTACTCCCATGTGCTTCCCACCTCTTTGCTCGCTTACCAACCTGCATTTCGCTCCATGTTCAGAATATGAAAAATTTGAGAGGTAATGGAATAGTTTTGGAAAGTCTCTTATTAAAAGACGGCAAATCCACCAGTATTCTCAAAAATCACCTCTAATCAAAACAAAATTTGTGGATTCAAAATTTAACTGCAAGGTGTCTATCACAAATCTGGACTGGGCAAAAGTCACAAAATCACGTTATCTGTTTATGTTTTGGTATTAATAAACGGTATTTTTTGCACCTTTCAATTCACCTGGTGAATTAGAATTGGCTGTTTAAGATTTACGATGATGCTGGCGTCATTTATTGAAACAGTGCTGGGTGCGCAAAAGTAAAATAACATGTAACTGTTAGTTTTGATATAATAAACGTATTTTTTGCACCTTTCAATTCACTGTGGTGAATATAGAATTGCTGTTTAAGAATTTAGTAGATGCTGGTCAATGAACAGTGCTGGGATGCGCAAGTCATAAAAAACGTAATGTTATGTTTTGATATAATAAACGGTATTTTTTGCACCTTTCAATCACCTGTGGTGATTATAGGAATTGATGTTTTAAGATTTAACGTAGATGCTGCGTCAATGGAACAGTGCTGGGTTGCGGCAAAAAGTCAAAAAACAAGTAACTGTTATGTTGTTGATATAATAAACGTTTCTTTTTGCACCTTTCAATTCACCTGTGGTGAAATTTAGAATTGCTGTATTAAGAATTACGTAGATTCTGCGTCAATGAACAGTGGCTGGTCGTGCGCAAAGTCAAAAAACACGTAAACCTGGTTATGTTTTGATATAATAAAGGTATTTTTTTGCAACCTTTCAATTCACATGTGGTAATAAAGAATGCTGTTTTAAGATTTACGTAGATGCTGAGGTCAATGAACAGTGTGGGTGCGACAAAAGTTCAAAAAACACGTAACTGTTAATTGTTTTGATAAATAAAACGGTATTTTTTGCAAACTTTCAATTCAACCTGTGGTGAATATAGAATTGCTGTTTTATGATTTACGTAGATGCTGTGTCAATGAACAGTGCTGGGTGCGCAAAAGTCAAAAAAACAGTTACATGTTATGTTTTTATTAATAAACGGTCATTTTTGCACCTTTCAATTCACCTGTGGTGAATATAAAATTACTGTTTTAAGGATTTACGGTAGATGCTGCGTCATATGAACAGGGCTGGGTGCGCCAAAAAGTCAAAAAACACATATCAGTTATGTTGTTGATATGATAAACGGTATTTTTTTGCAACCATTTCAATTCACCTGTGGTGAATATAGAATTGCTGTTTTAAGATTACGGTAGATGCTGCGTCAATGACAGGTGCTGGGTGCGACAAAAAGTTCAAAAAACAGTAACTGTTATGTTTTGATATAATAAACGGTATTTTTGCACCTTTCAATTCACCTGTGGTGAATTTAGATTTGCTTTTTTAATATTTAAGTATATGCTGCGTCATTGAACAGTGCTGGGTGCGCAAAAGTCAAAAACATGTAACTGTATGTTTTGATATAATAAACGGTATTTTTTGCACCTTTCAATTCACCAGTGGTGAATATAGAATTGCTGTTTTAAGATTTACGTAGTTGATGCGTCAATGAACAGTGCTGGGTGCGCAAAAGTCAAAAAAAACAAGTAATGTAATGTTTTGAATATAAATTTAACGGTATTTTTTGCACACCTTTCAATTACCTGTGGTGTATATAGAATTGCAGTTTTAAGATTTACGCAGATGCTGCGTCAATGAACAGTGCTGGTGCGCAAAAGTCAAAAAAACACGTAAATTTATGTTTTGATATAATAATCGGTATTTTTGCACCTTTCATTCACCTGTGGTGAATATAGAAATTGCTGTTTTAAGATTTACGTAGATGCTGCGTCAATGAACAGTGCTGGGTGCACAAAAGTCAAAAAACACGTATCTGTGTTGTTTTCGGACGGATAAACACGGTATTTTTGGCAACAAACAACACTGTGCTGACTTCAAGATGCTGATTTGTAATTTAAGTGCTAGGTGGATATATCAACAGTCACAGGTGTAATGGGTAAAATTGAAACACCTATCTGAAATGTATACTGCATAATAAAAGTGTGAGTTTTGCAGCTAACAAAGAGACCTGCAGTACTAGAAATGATGTTTATCCAATATAAGTTCAGCGCCCAATATCCAGGAAATATTTCAATAGCAAACTGTTTATAATAATGATATTCCATACATTGTCTTCACTAAGTCTTGGTGAACTTTATCCGTGTCTTTTTGGATAGAGCTTGTCTGTGTTCGCAAGCGGGCCCCCCTACCCCGCTCCAACCGCAATGAATTTACAGACGGTAGATGCTGCTTTAAAATTCTCTAGCTAACTACATTTCAAATGTTCCAAATATTAATCTAACTCTAAATTGGGAAGGATCACAGCTAATAGTAGAGGTTTCTCTGTGCAGAACATTGACTTAATTTCGCTGAGCGTTTGGCCACAGGAGAGCGCAGGTCATATCCCTATGAGACGCTGAGAGACACTGAGGCTGAAACAGGAAACGCTGTTCTATGTAAACGAGGTTCATGTGATTTTTCCAGCCAATCGTAAAACCATTACAACATCCCAGTCATGACGGTCGCACACACATCTCACCCTGTCTATTCTGTAATCGCATTTGCTGGCCGCCAAAATTACAGGAAGCGCCGAAAAGGGCGATCTCTTATTAGATGATCGCACAGATTTTAACATTATTATCGCATTGATCTGGCAACTTTCGATCACCATAAAAACCTTGCCGATTTCAACTTTGTCGATAAAAATTGCTCAACACTAGTAGAAACCATCTGTTGGTAGCCTCAATAGGTTAAAGAAAATAATAGACTTGCAGTTATGATTTTTCATTTTATTACTGTTATGGGTGCTCCTGAGACCTTCACGTCAGGTCCTGGTCGCATCCTTATCTCTGGGTCCCCCACCCCTACTGCCGTTAGTGGCACCTCATCCCACATGTCGAGATGTGCACTTGCGGTCCCATTCACCACATCACTTACCTCTCCTTGGTCCATGCTTTGTTTCTGCTATTCGCTAATTGGGAAATTTCTGAGAGCTGACTCTATATTACCCAGCTTTCCCCTGACCTCCCTGCCGCATCCATAGTACCTCTTGCCTATGGTGAAATTACTCTCTAGTGTGTCAGTTTATACCATGTACGAGTCATCCCCTGCTTCCGTCCCTCAACCACAAACCTTGCTACCTGCCCTGACCTTCTTGTCTGTCCTCGACTATGACGCTGCTTTTTGGTTCTGTACCAAACTACACCTCGGCAAGCAAGTCACACCAGGGGTAGCTACCTGGGGGTTGCCTGCCCTTTAGACACTGCTACCTGATGCGGTTTACGTCAGCGCTTGCAGTGGTTCAGTGGATCCACTACCTGAGGTTGTTACAATTAGCTAGCTAAAATAAGAAATTAAGTTAATTAGTAAGCTTTGAAGACTAAATTGGCCTCGTTCTTATCTGCGTTATAAGTTCCATTCAGAACCCAGAATCCCGGCACTGCAAGACAGCAATATCCACCACTTACCACCCTTCTGCCATGCCACCTTGCCATCCACTATGAATTTTTCATTGCTTAAGGGTATTGTAAGGTTACTTGACAGAAGATGAAAGCTCTAAATATATGTGAACTTTGCAATCAAAATGACCATAGAAATACCAGTAAATCCATCAAGTAGAAACAAAGAAAAAGATAAGGAGAGTTCTAGAATGGCCACTCAAAGTCCAGATATGAATTCCAATAAAATTCTTTGGTAGCAGCAAAAAAAGAGTTGTTTATCTAAAATATCTAAAACATACTTCTGAAAAAAAAATCTCAGTAGAGAAGTGGGAAAACGTAATGTTGCGAATGGCGCCGCAGCCCGCAACTCAGGCTGCGGGCGCCGTCGCAGCTCTGTCCTGTGCCCTGCTACTGGGACGAGTGCCGCTGCTGCTTTTTTGGGGGGGTGGTTTTTTTTATTTTTTTTTTTTTGGTCGGCCGACGGGCATAGTCCCCTGCGCGCCGGTACTCACCCGGTTGCGCTCCAGTCTGTCAGCAGCCTCCTGCTGCCCGGCACGAGCGTCCCCGTCCTTTAGGGAGTGCGCGCGCCGGCTCTGTGAAATTTAAAGGGCCAGCGCGCCAGTAATTGGCTAATTACCAGGCGCTGCCTCTATATTACCTGGGCGGTTCCGCCCACTGCTCAACGGATCTTTAGTGCCTTTGCCTATAGAGAAAGCGTTTCCTGAAGTCTTGTCCTGATCTTCCGTGTACGTACCACTTGCTCCGCTCCTGACCACAAAGTTCTATGCCGACTGCCTGATCTCCTGCTGTCTCGACCACAAACCTTGCGCTTGTCTTGACCTTCCTGCTGTCACGACTATGAGCCTGCCTTACGATTTGTCCACGTATACCTCGGCTGCCATGCATGCAAGTCTCACTCAGGATGGTAGCGACATGGTAGACTCCTGCCGCAGCATGTCATCCCGCTTTGCGGCGGGCTCTGGTGAAAACCGGGACCTACTTAGACTCCGCTCCCTGGCGTGGCTTACACCATCGCTTGCGGTGGTCCAGTGGATCCACTTCTTCGACCTAGACTGTGACACGTAAGTTGCATTTTTATAGTGGGATTTAAAAAAAAAAAAAGGTTCAATAAATATGGATGCTAAAGAAATTTTATGTAAATATCGGAAGTTTGGTTACATTTTTTATGTATTTCTAAGCTAAGTTCTGTACCTAGATATGAGTTAGAAAACATGAACAGGTCATGCTGAAATTCATTTACTTATGAGGGGATAGCACAAATCTGTTATAAATGTTTTTGTGAGAGTAAATTTTCACAAGAATGACTTTATACATTTATGTTTATTGACAGCGCATTTTATAGATTTACTTTGCTTAAAAAGAACTCGGTCCAAGGGCTCAGGGTATAAAATACAAACCTAGAATTTTTTTAGATGTGTATAAAAAATGCATTATGGGAAATTAGTTGGGGAACAACTCTACTTTATTTCATTGAGTTCATATCAAAATGTTATTATTACAAAAATATTCTACTTTTGAATTCAATGCAGGTCAGCTGTTATAAATTGAGGGGGATGTACTTGAAAGCAGTATTACAACATTAAATAATGGGTCCTGCACTGATTCAATGAAACGCTTTAGCATTTAAAAGATGAGCTACACTTTGGAGAAACTTTCCACTCCTGCTTAATAAAGAAAGAGGGGTTTGATCTGTAGATTCCCTTTACTATATCGAAATGCAGTAATAAAGCTTTATTCCAGAAGTGTGTTTAATATGTAGTGCTGTTAATGATGGGTGTTATGAAGGATCACCACTATTTTTTGCTTGTATAACCAGTATTAAATCTTAAGCATTTATTTTATTCTCCTCTTTACACATTATTATTGTTAGCGTCAAATAATAAAAATGTAACAAATCACTATGAAGAAATTAATAAAGCTATTTTCATCCATAAACTAGGACATGTATCATGAATAAGAGCTGAAATTGAAATTCCCACAAATTATATTAATTGTTTTTTACTCTTTCCCACTGCAGGGACAAGAATATCAAATGAAGCCTTTTTCCTATTTATTTATTTTCTGAAAGATGACTGAGAATAAACCGTGGGACTGTATTTTAAGGTTGAATTTTATAAAGGATATACTGGAAATTAAGTGAACACCACAAAAAATAATTATTAGTAAAGATACTTTTTCTAGCATGCATATGTCTTCTTTGAATTACTTCATTCCACTGTGTGCTAAGATGCTGATGGTAATAAAGTCAGTGTTCTTAGGTATTTTTATTTATTTTACTAATGTATTGAACTAAGGTCATCTGTTGTGTTTCCATCGCTTTAGGCAAATAATACAATACATTCACAAAACCATGAAAATTAATTTCCAACAAAAAAGTAACAACAAACACACTGACATTTTAAATAATAGATTCTATCCTGTGTCTGTAATAAAATGTTTACAGGTATTTTTTTTTAGACACAAAAATTTAAAACACTGACATTGAAAAGAAACATGCTTGTTTTCCTGGTTATTCAAAGCATTTATAAATTATGATTTATATTCAGAAATTCACTTTGCATCCATGTCCTTTGAATAACTTTATGGGTTCTCTATTTTTGCTGGTTAATTTAAAAAATGAATTTCTTTTTTTAGATCTCAAACATTTGTGAACAATGTTGTATCAGTAGTGTGCATGTTATTTAAGGGACAACTGCACACAGAAAGTATTTTTTTAAACCAATATTCCAAGTAAACGATATATTGTTCTTTGGCCTCTTTTTTTTTTTTTTTTTTGGAGGAGGGTAGGGGGGGGGGGCAATCCGATGCAGTTAAAAATTACATATAGAATATTGTGCTGCTCTGTGAGGGAGAACTTTTGTATGCCAGGGTTAATGATATAAGCAACTGAAGTAATGATAATGATTGCTCTATTTTTCTCTCCACAGGTATAGATAAGATTATACTAGACCACTAGCAACACATGAAAGAAAAATAGGGTAGTATTTTTCTGCACTGGGAAATGGGGGTTCTTCACACTTATCAGATTTTTGCTTATAGTATTTACTCTTCTAAGACCAGAGCTGAACAAAAAGAAGAACCAATCTTCTCACTGCTGCGCCACCAGAGCTCATATATAGGGGGACTTTAAAAAAAAAAATGTAAAAAATTATATAAATATATACACAGTGGGGAAATTATGGTCTTGGCCATGGTTAACCCCTTAAGGACCCAGCCTGTTTTGACCTTCCTGACACAGCCCTAGTTTTGAAATCTGATGTGTCAATTAATGTGAGAATAATTTTTTGACACTTTACCTATTCATGTGTTTCAGAGATTG
The DNA here is from genome assembly GCA_025379985.1 of Phyllomedusa bahiana. Taxonomy (NCBI): domain Eukaryota; kingdom Metazoa; phylum Chordata; class Amphibia; order Anura; family Hylidae; genus Phyllomedusa; species Phyllomedusa bahiana. The sequence continues at coordinate 46,568 of JAODAL010023311.1, read as the reverse complement.
TTTTCTCGTGTACACACTTTTGCTTTAAGTTAGTAAGAAATTTTTATCCATAAACCCTTGTTTGTTTGTGAAAAATATCAAAATTTCATGAAATTTGGAAAAATTATTGATTTTTGAAAGTTGCAAAATTCTGCGTGCAAGACAGATAATTTTATTCACCACAAAATAGTTTTAACTTTGCATCTACCATATTTTCCACTATGGGGTTTGGGCATCTTTTTTAATGTCTTTTTTTTTTTTTACGACATTTGAGGGCTTAGAAATTTATTATTAATTTATCACATTTTGAAGAAATTTTGCAATATAAATTTTTTTATGGACAACTCCAGTTCTGAAGTGGCTTTGTGGGGCCTGAAGGTTAGATACCCCCATAAGTGACGCCCATCTAGAAACTAGACCCCTTAAGGTATTTACAACCCCATTTAGGAAGTTTGATAACCCTTCAGATATTTCACAGAATTAAAAGCAAAGTGGAGGTGAAATTTCAAAATTTCACTTTTTTTTGCAGATTTTAAATTTTTATTCATTCACTGGAACACAGTAGATGTGACTAGGTAAATGCAACTTAATATCAATTCCCCAGTGTCTGCCGTTTTTGGATATCCCATTATGTGGCCCTAGTGCATTATTTGGCTAAACCTCAAAGCCCCAAATAGGAGGAGCACCTACTATACCTGGGTCTCATTTTCAATACAATTTTATTTAGGCGCCAATTTTCAGGTTTGGGACACCCTAAGGTGCTAAAACTTAATAACACCCCTAATATAGAGCGCATTTGGGAAACTAACCCCTTAATGAATATATCCAGGGGTGCATTGGTATATAACCCACAAGGTGATTCACAAATTTTTTTTTGCTTTAAGCTTTTGAAAATAAAAAAAAAATTTTTTTCAATAATCTGAAATTTTAGCTTAAAATGTTTCATATATACAAGGATCCTTGGAAAAAGAACCCTAAAATATTGTTAATCACTTTATTCCAAGTTCGGCAATACCCTACATGTGGGTGTAAACTGCTGTTTGGGGCATGGCCAGGGCGTAAAAGGGAGGGAGGCTATTTGGCTTTTGGAACGCAGTTTTTTGGTGGGGCCATGTCGCATTTGCAAAGCCCCCAAAGTAGCAGAACAGGCGAAACTTCCAGAAGTCCCCCATTTTGGATTCACACCATTCAGGATCTCATTAGGGTGTACTGTGCATTTTGGATGCACAGGTGTTCCATAGTTTTTTTTAGAAATTGGGCAATGAAAATGGGGGAAAAACGCAGTTTCGGTCATTGTTTTTTGGTTTAAATTTTTTACAGCATTCGGTGCATTAAATGATTTTGATAAATTTATAATGGGGGTCGGTAACAATTACAATGATATAGATTTTATATAGTTTTTTCTGTTTATTACTTTTGCACAGTAGAAATTCGTCTATAAAAAATTGCGTTTTTAGTTGTCCATGCTGACACCAAAAACTTTTTTTTTTTGCTGTGTGCAAGCTGTGTATGGGCTTGTTTTTTGCGGGATGGTTGAAGTTTTTATGGTTACCATTAGGGGGTTTGCAATTTGTGCTATTTATTATGGTTTTCTGAGATGTTTTGAACAAAATACAGCAATCTTGGTAGTGGTTTTTATTTTTAATTTTTATAGCGGTCACTGTACGGTATATATGACATGGTAGCTTTACTCAGCAGGTCAATACAAATTACACCGATACCCAATTTGATATTTTTTTTATTTTTACTGCTTTTTATACAATAAAAACACTTTTATTCAACCAGGAAAATACGTTTTTGCATCGCCATTAGTCTGAGAGCCAAACTTTTAAATTTTTGTGCGCTTGGAGCTGGTGGGGACTTGTTTTTTGCGAGATGAGTTGACGTTTTTTTTTGTATCATTTTTGGGGGACAAGACTTTTTTGATCGCTTTAAATCCATTTTTTGGAGTCAGGGTGAAGAAAATACTGCAATCCTAGTAGTGTTTTTAATTTTTATTTTTAACAGGGCTTTCACCGTGCATTTATCCGTGATAAGTTAGCTTTACTCTTTGGGTCGCTACGATTATGGCGATACCCTATTTATATAGTTTTTTATGTTGAAGCACTTTAAAAAAAAAAGAAAAGTGTTTTTTAGTGTGGTAAAACAATTTTTTATGCATCGCTATCTTCTGAGAGCTATACATTTTTTTTTTTTCCCTGTATCAGAGCTGTATAATGATTTTTTTTTTGCGGGATGAAACTGACGTTTTAATTGGTACAACTTTGGTCTTTCTAGGAGTTTTTGATCGCTTTTTATTCCATTTATGTGCTGGGGGGATGAACAATAATCTTAACTGTGATTGTTTTTTTTTTTTTTTTTTACGGCGTTCACCGTACAGGTTAATTAACATGACAGTTTTTATTAGGGCAGGTGTTACGCACGCGGCGATACCAAATATGGGTACTTTATTTATTTTTGATCTTTTTTGGGGCGATTGGGTTTGTAAAGGGGAAAAGGGCGGTGAAACGTATTTTTAATTTTTTTTCGTGTTTGTGTTTTTATTGTTTTTAAACTTTTTTTTATTTTTTTTTCCACTTTTTCACATTTTATTTTACTTTTCCCCATAGGGGATTTGAATGAGAGATTTTAGATCTCTCATTCCAATAGGAATCAGTGCATAGCTTGTTGCTATGACTGGTTCCTATGACAACTGTCAGTCACGATGACCCGGGGCCCCTGCCCACCAGGGCACGCCGGCATCGTACGTCACAGACAACCCGGGAAAGGGATTCTCTGCCTTTCCGTTTCTGTCTGTCAGAGGGCAGGGGCTGCACGGATCGCCCGATCCGTGCGCTGCTGCCGCCGACAGAGACGCAGGAGGAGCGATCTCCCCTTGCGTCTCCCTTAGTTATTGCGACCCGAAACGTCGCGATAATTAAGGGGTTAACCAGTACCCCCCGGAGCGATCCGGGGTCCGGGGCCACGCTGCGGGTGTCAGCTGTAATATACAGCTGGACACCCCGCGCCAATCGCACGAACTCTGCTTTAGAGTTCGCGCGATCCTCAGGACGTATCCCTATCCAGGTGCGTGAACCCCCAAACGACCTGGACGTATGGATACGTCTAAGGTCGTTAAGGGGTTAAGAGGCTGGAATATGATTAATTTAGTATGTCTTTTACACAGGCAATGAGTTCAAACAGGTACAATTAATACAGGTAATGAGTGCAGATTAGAAGGGATTTGTAAAGAAAAACTAACAGGTCTAAGAGAGCCAGAATTCTTGCTGGTTGACAGTTTATCAAATACTTATTGCAATGAAATGCAAATTAATTCTTAAAAAATCATACAATGTGATTTTCCGGATTTTTTTAAGATTCTGTCTCTCAAGTGTAAGATACACACAACGGGGAGAATTAGTGAAAATAAGTGGGAAAACTGATTTTCAATATTCACTCATTTTCCCCACACATACATATGTGTTTTGTGGTGTGTGTGGTTGGGTGTGTGTGTGTTTTATTTGTGTGTTTTTATAAATATATATAATATATAAAACATTATATATATTTATATAGATATATAATATATATATTTATTCTATAAAATATATATATATATATATATAAAATATTTTTATATATAATACACACACAGTGGGGAAAATTAGTGAAATAAGTTTTCCCACTTACAAAGAACATAGGTTTCCCCACTGTATATATACTAAGTGAAAAGAAAGTGTCACTCAGAAATCGAAGGCTTACATATTGTGCAGACAGTCCATGTGTCATCTTCTCCCTCTTATGAGTGGTGTAGGCTTGTTGAAATCTCACTACTTTTTAGAGCTACTACTTTTTCAGCAGGACATAATTAGAATATTAGAATTCATAGGGCCCCATAGCAAATTAGATAGGGCCTCCCCACCTAACAACAATAAACTAAAACATAGCGTAAGGAGCAATAATTAATCGTGTAAATAATACCTAATAAATAATAATAATAATCATATTTCAGGTAAGCCAAATAGTCGTGCTAGAGAGTAGAAAGCCACCAACTACTAGTTCCCTACAGAAAGGAACAATGGGGGACATGTATGAAACCTGGCACTGACACGCCAGTTCTAAATCTATGTGAAGACGTGGAGAAAGTGACAGTATGTATTAATCTGGAGTGTGGTATGCCTTGCATAGCATAACATATCTTTGGTGTATAGCATATCTTTGGCACATCCAAAAGTGCCATAACTGCCACAAGTTTTGGCATATGTCTGTTCATACATCTATAGAACGGGGCTACAACAGTTTTGTGGTGCAATATACGCCCAAAAAATGGTGCAGCCCCATTCATACATGTCACCCGATGTTCTTGGTGGGCCCCCTCAACTTCTGGGCCCCATAGCAGTTGCTCAGGCTGCTTCTGCTATATTTGTATTAGATGTCTGCTATAGTTACGCCCATGGAGATCAGCTATAAGTAGTTGAATGTTATTTTCATCTTATTGCATTCAATTTATGTATCTAGAGTATTTGGCAGTATTAGACTAGAGAATTTGGAGGCTCCAAGAATGTTGAGTCTGCTTGCAGCCATACATCTATCCTACAGGTTTAAAATGTTATATAAATAAATAATAAACCAATACAACTTTACATAAAATAATTATACAAAGACTCTAGATGTAAGTAACATTAGTCTACAACAATTTCCAAAGTGGGTACCAACAGCAATACTCAACAGAGAGAAGGTTTTTGGGTTTTCTTGCAGTGCAAAGATTCCAAGCTTCTTAACACAAAGGGCCACATGTATGAAAACTGTCTAGGTCTAACACTCACTTTGTTGCATATAGCAATCAATCAAAGAGCCCCTCTCATTTCATATAGTGCTCTGGAAAAATGAGAGGGGCGCTATGATTGGTTGGTATGGGCAATAAAGTGAGTTTTAGACTTAGACAGTTTTCATACATGTGGCCCAAAGAGCACAATTATTACTTGTGAATCCAAACATATCCAGTGTTTATTGATGGGGGAATTATTTTAATGTTTTTCATAACACATTGGATGCTGCTTCCTTTTTTTGAATTTTTGGACTAATCTATACCAGTCATCACGGCAGCATAACATATATAAAACAAGCATAATAATGCAACTCTATTAACACAGTTAGATTAGTTACATAACTAGTCATAATTAAAATAACTTAAAATAAGTATGTTCTGTATTCTTAAACCTTAAACACCATGGTTTTTACAGTGCTCCAAGTCTCCTAACATGCTTCTAGTTACTATTGTAAAAAAAAAATAATAATAATAATTCTAAGGTATTTTTTACAATAATTCCTATTTTTTTCTTTATATAGGAAAATAACACATTATCATTCTGTTCCTAACTAGCTCAAACAGAGCTGACCTTATTAAATAGCAGATATGGTATACCTATGCATAAAACATTCTAAGAGAAAGCTTACATAATTTAAAAATGAAGTCAAGATGTGCTCTGTGACCCTTATATTGTTTTATACGTCTTCTTTTCCTGGTAATTGGGTTAGTACAGTATCCTTTATGTTAATTGATCTTGATTTATTTGCTGACATTGTCCTTATATAGAAGAGAACATTTCAACCATGTTAAGCTTCAGTAGTCAATATAAGGCTTCTTAACATAAATTGTTGAGATAGATAGATAGATAGATAGATAGATAGATAGATAGATAGATAGATAGATAGATAGATAGATAGATAGATAGATAGATAGATAGATAGATGATTGCCTATGGCATAGGTGCTATAACACTATCCAATCACAGGAAAATATCTGAAAAATGCCTTACTTCAAGAGTCACACATATGATTCCTACATTTTGTAGGCACTAACCTCACTAGAGCAGTTCAAGATAGTAATGAGTACATACTTTATACTCATCACATTACAGGTCACATTTCTATATAGTCATTTATATGCTGCACATGTAAATGTAATTTGATATTCCTGTAATGTTGGTGTCATACTAATTCAACCAGGTTAAGCTTTATGGTTACAGCTATTCCTCTCACTTTCTCAGTATTGTGTTTTCAATGGGGGGAGGGGAGTATGCTGCTGACAGACTTCTTTGGTAGAAACTTATTCTGAGGAAGCACAAAAGGATCCTTTGCATAAATTTAACTTACTCAATCCTTCTTGTCCGCAACAACACTTTAAGATAAGTAAAGTTAGCTGTTCACAACTTTTCACTAAGGGTATGTTCACACGGCTTAAATTACCGCGTATTTCATCGCGCATTTCGCCGCGTATTGCACTTTATACACGGCGAAATGCACGCTGCAATTATGGTAATTCATAGCTCTCATAGAGTCGTCTCCCCGCGTGAACAATATGATCGAATTGTACGCACGGGGAGAGAATTGACATGTCAATAATGCCTCTCCCACTGTGCTTTGGAATTATGCGCCGATCAGCGCGTGGTTCCAAAACACGGCTTATTGCGGCACGTACTATATGCGCTGCAATAAGCAATGTCAACATACACTAATGTGTATGGGGTCTTAAAGGGGTTTTGCCACCATGTAATGTTGACGTGGGAACCTCCAAAATGGGTATTTAATCACTTTTCTAAATATATGTGATTACAAAAAGTGAAACCTGTGAGAGCTCCAGCATTTCTCAATCCCCCTTAGTTACCTCAAAGCTTCCACTAGACACGACCCAGGAGCTGACATGCCGCGCTTGCGTAAATCACTTCTTAACTGATGACAGGCAAAATGAATGAGCTTTTAAGGCACCGGGTAGAAAGTGCAGTCTGAGTCTGTGTCTTGCTGTATTGAGAATCCATTCTTGTACTGTTATTATTTCAGTTAAGTTTTGAGACGCTCCCTTGGATTCCTCACTCCTTACTCACCCCCTCCCTCTCTCCCCTGCAGCTTCATGACTCAGCATGGTTTGTATATATTCTGCTCCCGTGCTGATAAGAGGTAGTTAACTGGCGTCCTGGCAAATCCCCTTTAACTCTCCTGACTCTACCCTTATGAGACAACAATAATTGCTTTTTAGACAAACCTTCTATAGTCTCCCTACTTCTAGATATGTTTATTAAGTAATATGTGTGGGTGTTTCTTACAGAGATTAACATTGTTCAAATCAATCCCTGTCTTCCTAAAATGCCAGTTAGTCAATGGTCAGATTTGATCCCAGAATACTAGCTACTAGTTCAATGCAATAGGGCTATTTACTGAGCCACCACAAGAGCTACTAACATGGTCACTTTAGGTGTACAGTACAGGAGTAGCAAAGGTAAACTTGACAAGTAATGCACCATAAAATCACTGCACACAAAGGTATCTCAACTTTTTTTTCATGCTTTTCAATTGCTTTTGTTGTGATCTAAGAATAAGCAACACAGGAGCCATAATATCACCTTCGCGTTAAACTTTGCTCCATCTCTATTTCCACCCAAATTATATAACTTACAGATGCTTGTTTGCTTTCCTGTTTGCTGAGTTTTTACCTTATTTCACTTTATAGCAGCATTTTAGAATTGCTCCTCCTTCTATAGTTGGGGACATTTTAACCATAGACAGTCATGAAAAAAGCTATGGAGTTGATTTCTCAGGTCAATCAGTCCCCCAATCAGAGAGACACTTTCTGCCTTCTTTTAGTCTATCAGGTTGTATGTTCCCCCTATTGCTACATCTTAGGTTCTTGTTCACAAAGTGACTTATATACGGCGGATTTGTATGCGCCGTTATAGCGAAACAAATACCGTCCAGTGAATACCTTTGGGCGGGACGGGGCGGGGCTGGAGCGCGGCGGGGGCGCAGCTCCCGGCCCAAAAGACAATGCATTGTTTACGGCGCGCCCCCGCGCCGTAAATAATGTGCATGTCACTTTCTCCCCGCCCGACGGATTTGCCGAGGCGGGGAGGAGCGACGGATTCCACTGTTCTAAATGAAAAAGCAGTGGATTACCGTAATGACTCCGACGGATTGGCCCGAAATTGAAGCGCAAATCCGGCGCGGAATACGGCGCCAATCCGTCGGCAAATAAGCCGTGTGAACGGGGCCTTAATGTATCATATACAGTTGAAACCAGAAGTTGACATACACTATATAAAAAGACACATCTGCATGTTTTTCTTACTATCTGACATGAAATCAGAATAAACCTTACCTATTTTAGGTCAATTATATTTACCAAAATTATTTATATTTGCCAAATGCCAGAATAATGAGAGAAAGATTATTTTAAGGCATTTTTATTACTTTCTGCAAAGTCAAAAGTTTGCATATATATAATTTGCATTTGGTAGCATTGTCCTTAAACTGTATGACTTGGGTCAAATGTTTTAGATATCCTTCTGCGAGCTTCTCAAAATAGTTGGTAGGAAGTTTGGCCCATTCCTCCTGACAGAACTGGTGTAACTGAGCCATGTTTGTAGGTCACCTTGCTCGCACCTGCCTTTTCAGCTTTGCCCATACATTTTCAATAGGATTGAGATCAGGGCTTTGTGATGGCCACTCCAAAACATTGACTTGGTTATCCTTAAGCCACTTTGTAACCAGTTTGGCAGTATGTTTTGGGTCATTGTCCATTTGGAAGACCCATTTCCACCCAAGCTTTAACTTCCTGGCTGATGTCTTGAGATGTTGCTTCAGTATTCTTTCCTCATGCTGCCATCTATTTTGTAAAGTGCACCAGTCCCGCCTGCATGATGCTGCCACCTCCGTGTTTCACAGTTGGCATGGTGTTCTTAGACTTTTAAATTTCTATCTTTTTTCTCCAATGTAACAATGGTGTGTATTTGGAGTGCCTAGTCTGTATCCAGAAGTCTGTCTTGTCTACCCGTGTAGCAGTCCGCCTGCTTACGTTTCCTGACCTTGCCTGCTTGCCGCTGCCCTGACCTTTGCCTTGTCTTGACCATGAACCTCTGCCGTCCTTCCTGACCTCCTGCCTGTCCCCGACTACGTCTCCGGATCCCGATTCTGTACCACGCATTACCCCGGCCGCCGCCGCAAGCAAGTCCATCCAGCTTTGCGGCGGGCTCTGGTGAACACCGGGGGCTACTTAGACTCCACTCCCTGGCATGGCTTAACTATCATCGCTTGCGGTGGTCCAGCGAATCCACCCCTGCATTAAAGTACTTGCATATAATTGTTTGTACAGATGAACGAGGCACCTTAGGGTATCTGGAAATTGCACCCAAGGTTGATCCAGAATTGTGCAAGTCCACAATTCTCCTCTTGATATCTTGGCTGATTTCTTTAGACTTTCCCATGATGTTACACACAGAAGCAGTTAAAATACATCCAAAGTTGTGTCTTTAATTAACTCAGATGTTGCCAATAAACCTCCCAGAAGCCTCCAAAGACATGACATCATCATATGGGCTGTCCAAAATTGTTTAAAGGCATAGTAATCCTAGTGTATGTAAACTTTCGACTTTGCAGAAAGTAATAAAAATGCCTTAAAAAAATTCTCTCTCTTTCATTATTCTGGCATTTAGCAAATACAATTAGTTTCGGTAATCCTAATTGACCTAAAACCAATAAGGTTTATTCTGATTTCATGTCAAATAGTGAGAAAAACATGCATATGTGTCTTTTTATATAGTGTATGTAAACTTCTGGTTTCAACTGTATATTTAATCCACAACTAAAAGGCACTCCAATACTGAGACAAAAGGATAACACAAGAATCCACACATACGTATACGTGCAAAAAGGTATATTTAGCATATTGATAGTTCATCCTAACACTTGTCTCAACAACACATTATAGAAAAATAAGTGTAAGTACAGGATAAGTTACAAAGAAACTGTTTTAATAAAACGTAGAAGGATAAATGAAACACTATGTACTACATAAATAAGAAGCTGTAATACACCTCCACACATCAAAGACAAGTATATGAATACCAACTACCCATTATAACTCACCGAATATGACATGAATACCCACTGTCTATGTCAATAAATGTAGTCAGATACAAACTAGCACTTGTTGTAGTGTAGATAAATAAACTTCAATCTCTCTCTCCCTCTATGTATATATATATATATTACATATGTATATATATATATTACATATAACAACATTCACAGAGATAGTATCCAAAAGTATACAATATAATGGGTGCCAGCAATATTCAACTCACATCACAAGTCCATGATATATATATCAAGGAAGTTGCAGCACTCCCAATGTAGTGAAAGAATTAAAAAAGCTGTTTTATTCCAACATGTCCAAAGAGCAACATTTTGGTTCCTGAGAGCCTTTCTCAAGCCACATATATGCAGTTGAAGCCAGAAGCTTACATACACTATGTAAAAAGGCACATATTCATGCTTTTCTCACTATCTGACATGAATTCAGGATAAACCTTACCTGCTTTAGGTCAATTAGGATTACCAAAATTATTTATATTTGCCAAATGCCAGAATCCTGAGAGAGAGAGAATTTTTAAGGTATTTTTATTACTTTCTGCAAAGTCAAAAGTTTACATACACTAGGATCACTATGCTTATTGGCAACATCTGAGTTAAATAGAGATACACTTGTGGATGAATTTTTTTATGCACACCAGAAACACACTGCTTCTGTGTGTAACATCATGGGAAAGTCTAAAGAAATCAGCCAAGATATTAGAAAGAGAATTGCGGACCTGCACAACTCTGGATCATCCTTGGCTGCAATTTCCAGATACCTGAAGGTGCCTCGTTCATCTGTACTATCAATTATACGCAAGTACAAACAAGGAGGGAATGTCCAGCCATCATACCGCTCTGTGTCTCAGATATAAACGTTCTTTGGTCCAACATGTGCATATCAACACAAGAGCAGAGCACCACCCCAACTCTGAAACACAGGGGTGGCAGCATCATGTTGTGGGGTTGCTTTGCTGTAGGAAGTACTGGAGCACTTCCCAAAATAGATGGCATCATGAGGAAAGACGATTATGTGGCAATACTGAAGCAGCATCTCAAGACATCAGCCAGGAAGTTAAAGCTTGAGCGGAAATGGGTTTTCCAAATAAACAGTGACAAAGAGTTGCAGAAAGTAATAAAAATGTCATTAAAAAATTATCTCTCTCATTATTCTGGCATTTGGCAAATATAAATAGTTCTGGTAATCCTAATTGACCTAAAACCGGTAAGGTTTATTCTGATTTCATGTCAGATAATGAGAAAAACATGCATATGTGTCTTTTTATATAGTGTATGTAAACTTCTGGTCTCAACACATACACACGCACACACACACACAAAGGGTTGTAAAAGTATTCATATCCCTTAAACTGTTCTTATTTTGGAAATGTTACAGTAAAAAAGAAATGTGTTTGATAAAGAAATTGAAAAGTGCTTTCACAATTTTTGCAAACTACAAAACTGAAAAGTGTGGTGTGCATATGTTTTCAGCCCCCTGTACTCCGATACATCTAAATAAAATCCAGTGTGACCAATTGTCTTTACATAGTTACATTGTTACATAGTTTGTAAGGCCGAAAAAAGACAAGACGTCCATCCAGTTCAGCCCATTTTGCTAAAGTGTTGATCCAAAGGAAGGCAAAAAACCCCAATGAGGTAGAAGCCAATCGTCTTCATTTGAAGGAAAAAATTCCTTCCCGACTCCAATCTGGCAATCGGAAAAATCCCTGGATCAATGACCCCTCTCCAGAATCCTAATCACTATAACTTATTATATTATTACTCTCCAGAAATGCATCCAAACCCTTTTTGAACTATGTTATTAAAATGAACCATGACAAGTTCCTCTGGCAGAGAGTTCCACAGTCTCACTGCTCTTACAGTAAAGAATCCCTTTCTATGTTTATGTATAAACTTTTGTTCCTCAAGACGTAGAGGATGCCCCCTTGTTCTTGATACAGTCCTGGGTATAAATAATCTTGAGAGATCTTATATTGACCTTTGATGTACATATTTATTATGCCCCCAAAGCCATCTTTTCTCTAAACTAAATAACCCTAAGCTTGCTAATCTTTCTGAGTATTGCAGTCCACCTAGTCCTTCTATTATTTTTGTTGCCAGCCTTTGTACCTGTTCAAGCTCTACAATGTCTTTCCTGTGCTCTGATGCCCAAAACTGTAAACAATATTCCATGTGTGATCTAACCAGTGACTTGGAGAATGATGTTCTCACCATGTGCATCTATGCCCCTTCTAATATACCCCATGATCCTATTTGCATTGGCAGCTGCAGTCTGACACTGGCTGCTACAATTATGTTTACTGTCCACCAGGATTCCTAGTCCTTCTCCATGTCACTTTTACCCAGCATTTTTCCATTTAACATGTAATCATGTAATGGATTTTTAATCCCCATGTGCATAACCTTTCATTTATCTGTGTTAAACCTCATCTGCCACTTCTATGCCCATGCCTCCAACTTATCCAGATCCCTTTGTAATAACACATTATCCTCTATTGTGTTGATTATTTTACAGAGCTTAGTATTGTCTGCAAAGATCGATATTCTACTGTGAAATCCATGTTGAAGATCATTAATGAAATTTTAAAGAGGATAGGGCTCAATACTGAGCCCTGTGGTACCCCACTAGTAACAGGGATCCAGTCTGAGTATGCACCGTTAATTACCACCCTTTGTTTTCTATCTCTGAGCCAGTTGCTTACCCACTTGCACACGCTTTCCCCCAGACCAAGCATTCTCATTTTACTTACCAACCTTTTATGTGGCACTGTATCAAATGCTTAAGAAAAATGTAGATATATGGCATCCAGTGCCCCACCCCGATCCAGTCTAGAACTAACTTCCTCATAGAAGCTGATGAGATTAGTTCCATGCTGGAACGGCGTTATACATTTATTTTCAGTGAAAACCTTCAAACATTTTACCCACAACAGAGGTTAAACTTACCGGTCTATAGTTTCCAGGATCACTTTTTGCCCCTTTTTGAATATTGGCACCACATTTGCTATGTGCCAATCCTTTGGGACATACCCCATTACTAGACAGTCCATAAATATTAAAAATAGGGTCCTGTCTATCACACTACTTAACTCCCTTAGGACACGCGGGTGTATGCCATCAGGACCTGGGGATTTGTCTATTTTTAATCTTCTTAAGACGAAGCTGAAACTTCTACCTGGGTTAAACAAGAAACATTTAAGTTGGAGTTTACCTCATCCCTCCGCTCTTCAACAGGAAGGTCATCCTCCTCGGTAAATACAGTAGAGAAAAAATTGTTTAATAGGTTTGCTTTTTTCTCATCGCCCTCTGCAGTCTCTCCCTCAGAACTTTTCTAAGGGCCAACATTTTCTGTTTTAATCTTTTTACTATTTATACAATTAAAAAATATTTTGGGGTTAGTTTTACTTTCTATGGCAATATGTATTTCTGTCTACAGCTTTGCTGCCTCTATAATTATTTTACACACTTTTTTTTCCCCCCTATAGCTTCTTAGCGCCTCTTCACTGCCCTCCTGTTTTAGTAAATGAAACACTTTCTTTTTGTTATTTATTGCCTCTTTTACATCCCTGTTGATCCCCATTGGGTTTTTCCTGTTTCTAATTATCTTATTACCATAAGGTATGAACCTCTCACAGTGGGTGCCTAGGATATTTTTAAAAATATCCCATTTATTATTTGTTCTGCCATTTTTAAACACTTTGTCCCAGTCGATACGGTTTAGGGCCTCCCTAAGCAGAATAATATTAGCCTTCCTAAAATTCAGTGTTTTTGTGGCTCCTTGACAAAAAACTCTATTAAAGGATAAAAGGAAATGTATTATATTATGGTCACTATTTCCTAGATGCCCTTCAACCTGAATCTTTGTTACTCTGTCAGGTCTATTAGTGAATATTAAATCTAGAAGGGCCTTTCCTCTAGTCGGTTGCTGCGCCATTTGGCAAAAGTAATTATCATTAGTTACTGACAAAAACCTGTATCCTTTATGAGAGCTACAGGTTTCTGATTTCCCCAAATTTATGTCCCGGATAGTTAAAGTCGCCCATATTAACAACCTCATTCTGATTAGCTGCCTAATCTATTTGCCTGAGGAGTACATCTTCCATAGGTTATGTTATATTATTGTTGTTACCCCCATGTATATCTACCTATAATGATTCCACATGTTCATTACCTGTACCTATATCTTGGATTCAGACAGGATTTTACATAGAGACAGACACCTCCCCTTCTGGTCCTTACAATCTCTTCTAAATAGACTGTAACCCTGTAAGTTACCCGCCCAGTCATAGCTCTCGTCCAGCCATGTATCAGTTATCCCCACTATGTCATATTTTTCTTCAGCAATTAATAATTCTAGTTAATGTATTTTGTTGGTCAGACTCCTGGCATTGGTCAGCATGCAATTTAGAGATCTTCCAGTTTTTATTCCTTTCTCGCTATACTTTTTAACGATTGCTGGCGTTCCCTCCACTCCACCCCCTGCTTTATTCCTAATTCCCAGCTCTCTATCTTCACTATCTTGCACTCTATCTTTGTAGTTACCTTCCCCCCCAGTCCCTAGTTTAAATATTCCTCCAACTTCCTGTCCCCTTTTGTCCCCCAATTTCAGCTGCAAACCCCCCCCATTTAGGGGCAGCCCGTCCCTAGCATAGAGGCTGTAGCCAAGACAGACGTCAGCCCAGTTCTCCAAGAACCCAAATTCCTCTTTCCTACACCAATTTTTGAGCCACTTATTTAACTCTCTAATCTCCCGCTGCCTCTCTGGTGTGGCCCATGGAACAGGAAATATTTCTGAAAATATTATCTTGGAGGTCCTTGCCTTGAGCTTTTGGCCTTAGTCCCTGAAATCATTTTTAAGGACACTCCACCTACCTCTAACTTTGTCATCGGTGCCAATGTGCACCATGACAGCTGGATTCTCACCAGCCCCACCTAGCAATCTGTCAGCCCGATCCACAATATATCGAACTTGCGTCCCGGGTAATCAACATACTGTTCAACGATCCCGGTCTTTGTGGCAGATTTCCCTGTCTGTGCCCCTTACAATGGAGTCCCCAACTACTAGCACCTGTCTAGCCTGCTCTGCACTCCTATTCCCCATCTTACTGGAGCAGACAGGGGTAGTGTCATGCTGCAGCAATGCTATTTCTGAGCTGATATCCCCTTTATTAGCCAATCTTGCAAATTTGTTGGGGTGTGCAAGTTCAGGACTAGCCTCCCTGACACTCTTCCCTCTACCCTTCTTTCTAACTATTAAACAGCTAGCTGCCTCATGTTCCTGCACTTCCATGCTGCCATCCTCCCCAGCATTTACACCTGCGAGTGATTGCTCAATGAGCAGCAAACTCACTTCCAAGTTGGCAATGGATCTCAGTGTTGCCACTTGCTCATTAAGATCCAGGATACGGGCTTCTAAATGTGCAGTGTGCACACATCTTGCACAGCAGTATGGATCCTTGAACTGTTGGTCAAGGATGGCATACATTGCACAGGTTGTGCACTGGACGACATTGTCAATCATGGAACACATGGCGATGTTACCAAAAAGATATACAAATACAATTATAATAATAAGCAGTACACTACTGTCCCCTCTAAACTCCCCAAATCTAAAGTCCCTCAATATTAAGTCCCCATTAAAAAAAAGACACACTTGAAAGAAGACACACTCGCAGACTAGTTCACTCGCTCACTCACTTTAAACCTTTTTCCCAATGCTGTTTGGCTGTGTAGCAAACTTCTCTTTCAGGAAGCAAAAGGCTTAGATGGCAACTAATTGGTAAATAGATTATATCTGTATGTAATTTATTTTCAGTATAAGTACAGCTGTTTTGTGAAGACCACAGAGGTTTGTTAGAGAACATTAGCAAACTAACAGCATCAGGAAAACAAAGGAACACACCAGACAGCTCAGGGATAAAGTTGTGACAAAGTGTATTGCAGGGTTAGGTTATTAAAAATATAGCTCAAGCTCTGAATATCCATTGAAGCACTGTTCAATCAATCAACCATAAATGGAAGGAGTATGGCACAGCTGCTAACCTACAAAAACATGGTCGTCCACCTAAACTGACATCCCAGACAAAGAGAGCACTAATCAGAGAAGCAGCCAAGGAAAAAAAAATCTGATACCCTGCTGATTTGCATTACCTAAATCATTTTAGTATAGTATATATAAGCTAAACTTTGTGTTCTACACTTAAAACTGCAGCCTGAAGTCGGGCCACCCCCCTTTTCTGTGATTGGCCGACTGATATTTTATTCAGCCTCTTGGGATACGCCCCTTGGATGAGACATTCCCCTTGTGCAATGATTGGCTGTCTGCACTCTGTGCTTACTCCCCTCTGAGCTGTGTAAATATAAAATGAAACTAGGTGCCTCAGTTTTCTATGCTGAATGTGTCTGTTTAATAAAGGCTCTCTGAGCTCCTCTCTATGCTCATGTCCCAGCCCCATGTGAAGGATCTGGGCAATTACTGAGTATCTAGACTAGATTCACTGTCCCCCATATAACACAGCCTTATACCCTCTGCTCCTCCCTCTACCTCCTGCCTGATAATCATTTCAGGCTGCATGTATAGCTGCTTACAGCAATGAAGCAGTTCAGGTTACAGCAATGCAGGTGTTCTGGTTATAAGGAGCCTGTGCAGGCTGGGAAGGAGGTGACAGGCCTGAAAACCATTGCAGGAGGTCTGCAGAGCTGTGACATCCTCTCCCTTCCACTGCTCACACAGAATGATGATGTCACAACTCTTCAGTGAGGGAAGACATGCCTACTGGGAGGAGAGACTCCTGTCTACAGACTCAATTAGTCAGACTCTAACCTCTACAACCTGGGCAAGACCAAAGAGCTTTCTATGGATGTCAAGGACAAGATCATAGACCTGCACAAAGTTGGAATGGGCTACAAAACCATAACTAAGACGCTGGGTAAGAAGGAAACAACTGTTGGTGCAATAGTAAGAAAATGGAAGAAATACAAAATGACTGTCAGTCGACATTGATCTTGGGCACCATACAAAATCTCACCTCGTGGGGTATCCTTGATTATGAAGAAGGTGAGAGATCAGCCTAAAACTACATGGAGGGAAATTGTTAATGATCTCAAGGCAGCTGGGACCACAGTCACCAAGAAAATAATTTGTAACATATTACGAGGTAATGGTTTAAAATCCTGCAGTGCCCACAAGTTCCCCATGCTCAAGAAGGCACATGTGCAGGCCCATCTGAAATTTGCGAATTAACACCTGGATGAATCTCTGAGTGATTGGGAGAAGGTGCTGTGGTCAGATGAGAGAAAAATTGAGCTTTTTATCAATAAATCAACTTGCTGTGTTTGGAAGAAAAGAAATGCTGCCTATGACCCAAAGAACACCATCCCCACTGTCAAGCATGGAGGTGGAAACATTATATTTTGGGAGTGCTTCTCTGGTAAGGGCAAAGGACTACTTCACCGCATCAATGGGAGAATGGATGGAGCCATGTACCGTAAAGTCCTGAGTGACAACCTCCGTTCCTCCGTCAGGACATTAAAAATAGGTCGTGGCTTAGTCTTCAAGCAAGACAATGACCCAAAAGATATAGCCAAGATAACAAAGGAGTGGCTCAAAAAGAACAAATTAAGGTCATGAAGTGGCCTAGACAGTCTCCAGACCTTAATCCCATAGAAAACTGATGGAGGGAGTTGAAGCGCCGAGTTGCCAAGTGACAGCCTCAAAATCTTAATGACATAGAGATGATCTGCGAAGTTGACCAAAATTCCTCCTGACATGTGCCGCAAACCTCATCATCAACTACAAAAAACATCTGACTGCTGTGCTTGCCAACACGGGTTTTGCCACTAAGGGTTTTGCCATTAAGCCTCGTTTGTCAGAGGGATCAAATACTTATTTCTCACTGCAAAATGCAAATAAATGTACATACTTTATACAATGCGACTTTCTGGATTTTATTTTTGCTATTCTATCTCTCTATAAAATTAACCTATTCATGTCTTTGACAGCGGGAAAACTTACACAATCAGCACGGGATCAAATAATTATTTCCTTCACTGTGTGTACAGTGTATATATATATATATATTGAGGCACAACGACCTCAGGTGGTCGCATGTTTCTTCTATTAGCTATTTTGCAGCAAGAGGCCTGCAGAGAGATATGCCACCGTGGTGCTGGACCTCGGTGGAGAAAAGCCAGCAGATTGGGTCTGTAACCCTAAGTTACTGACACTTGCAGTAACTGCTATGATAGCTGCTATGTGACTTAATATGGCTAATATAGCTTTTCCAGAACGGCTGTAGCATTTGGTGAGAGCTGTACCCACATTTCAGGCCAGCCTTTGGCAGGCTTCTAGAGTCCTTAAAAGCCTCTTACTCCAAACACCAGGGGGGTGTGGTTGGCTGCCAGAAGTTGGAGCAACGGGTAGAGCTAAGGTGAAGGCTCTCACCCCCAGGCTTGAGTGAAGCCTGAAAAGCCAGTAGAAGACTGGCAAACATATGTGTTTGTGGAGCTAGGTGGTAGGTAAAGACCACAGATAGAGAAGGATCCTGGGGCTAACAGGTCAGTTCTAAATAGCTTTAAGGCACTGTACAATGTGCCAGAATGTATGAATCTGTTCTTTTGCAGTTCATATATATAGGTACAGTCTAGTGCCAATATGACAAGCCTGGCTCAGGCAGAACACCTTTAACTTTGTCTGGCTGTTCTAACTGTTATGCATCTAGGTTTTTCATCAAAGAATCATAAATGTGTCTACTTCTAAGAATGCGGTGCGACACTCCCTCGGAATGCTCCTAATCTTTGATGCCATAAAAAGTGTCTTTGGCACTTATCACACCAAAGTTTGGAGTGCACCTGCTCATACATTCTTTTTGGCTCAAAGTACACGAGAAAACTGCCGCAGCCCCGTTCATATGTGTAACCCTATTTGTTTACTTAGTAGCTAGGTGGGCTAGGATTTATTTGTTTTTATACTTTATTCTATGCTGAGGAAGCTATTGAACGTGAAATGCTCACTGGGTTTTTTCCCATTTTTTGGGTTTGGTGTAAACTTATATATGGTTTTTTACAAGATAACCTGTGGGAAAAAAATTTGTGTATATTGATTATTTAAATTTGTACTGTTAGGCCTTGCTATGCCAAAACACAAACTCCTGGGGTTTTGGGCCTAAATACTTTTTGGGCCACTCTAATATAAATTTTAATGACAATTATGAAGTGATATGTAATATAAAAAAAAAACTAACTTTGGGTTTGGGAAATTGCAGGGTCCCCTTTCTTTTTTCCCTTTCGGTTCAATTATATTTTAAAATTTTAGGAATAAAGATTAAAAATTTTTAAGAGAAAATTTGCTCTCTAAGTGGTTATTTTGTTTTGATTTAGAAAATTGGAGAGGGGGTTCTTTTAAAGAGTGAGGGGTAGAAAATTATAGGAACCCCAGCCTTATGAACACCTTGGGAAACTTTAAAACATTTGGTTTTATTTATTCGGGTCTTGGAAAAATAAAGCTGGCGGGAAGCCATTTTGGAAAAAAAAACCCAGTGCCCCCAAATTTTGATATGTGTGCCAAACGGTTTTCCCCAAGACAATGAATCGGGGATTTTGGCCCCCAAGATGGCGGGCCAAAAGAAAAGTTGTGTGGTTTAAAAAAAAAAAAAAAAAAAAAAAAAAAAAAAAAAAATATATATATTTTAAATAT
This sequence comes from Phyllomedusa bahiana, assembly GCA_025379985.1. NCBI lineage: Eukaryota > Metazoa > Chordata > Amphibia > Anura > Hylidae > Phyllomedusa > Phyllomedusa bahiana. The sequence continues at coordinate 26,989 of JAODAL010023311.1, read as the reverse complement.
ATATATATTATATATATATATAATATTATATTTTATAATTTTTTTTTAAATTTATTACACTACCGGCCCTTTATTAGGTCCCACCATGTTAGTTAAGGGGGTTGGACCCCTTTTCCCTTTCAGAACTGCCTAAAATTCTTCTTTGGGTAGTTTTCCAAACCAAGGTGTTAAAATAACCAATGCTAATTTTTTTGGAAACCAAGGGGCCCAAAGAGTGCCAAGAAAATATTCCCCAAAACCTTTCCCCCCACCACCCCCCACCCCTAAAACCGTTGTTAAAAGGCGGGAAATGGATCCATGCTTTCATTTTGGGTTGGGACAAAAATTTTGGGCCCCTACCATCCGAATGTGCAGCAAAAAATCGGGGGACTCATCAAAAGGCAACTTTTTTTCCAAATTTCTACTGTCCAATTTCAAATGAGTTGGGCAAAATTGGAGTCAGTTTCCTGTTTTTAGCTAAAAGGGGAGTGGCACCCCGGTGGGGTCTTTGTGCTGTAGCCCATCTGCCTCAAAGTTCGCCTTTACTGGGGTTTTTCCCAAGAGATGCTCTTTGCCTCCCCTTGGTTGAAAATGGGTGGCAAACTTGAGTCCCCTGTTCCCTTTCTATCAGCTCAAAAACCATTTTCCCCCCAAATTCCCTTTTGGGCCCTTTCTGGAAATAAACAAGGCATTTCCGCCCACGGGGACGGGCCGCCACTGGATTTTTTTTTTTCTTTTTCGGACCATTCTCTGAAAAACCCTAGAGAGGGTTTTGGTTGTCGTGAAAATCCCAGGGGGTGTAGAAAAGGGGGGTTTTTTAAAAATTTACTGGGACCAGCCCTTCTGGACCCAAAAAAACCCAATCCCCACGTTCAAAGGCCCAATCACAATCCCCCTTTCTTCCCCATAATGTGCTGGTTTGAAATTCCCGGGAAGATTGTTTTGGGACCGGGTTTTCCCCCTTTAAATGCATAAAGTTGCGTCTTTGTGATTGGTGATTAGAAATTAAGTTTTTAAAGGGAGCGGGGTTGGACGGGTTTTGTACCAAATTTTAAATTTGGCCCGGTGGTGTATATATTTTTTATTTAATACCCTTTTGGCCAGCCCGGGGCTCTGTCACTCAACGTCACAAATTTTTGGGTTTTAACCTTTTTGGGTTACACATTTTACCGGGGGCCACAGTTTTTCTATCTATTGGGTATTAAAATTTGGGACAATCCCCGGGAAAAATTTATGGAGGTGCAAAAAATTACTGGGGAATTATTAAGAAATGTTTTTTTATTTTTTAGAAAAGTCAAAATTTAAATAGATGACCCCCAATTTAATTTAAACAAATTTCAAAAAATTACTTTTCTTTTATTGAGCATTTTAAAAAAATTTCACAGCAAAAGTGAAAAAAAACAAAAAAGAAAGGTAAACCCCTTTGAAATTAAATAACATTTTTAGATCCCCTCATTTAATAAAAAAAAGCATCCTGTGTGAAAAAAAGATTTGTCAACACTGGGAAAAAATTTTGCCCCAATTCTTGCCCCCCAAATGTATTTTTAATTTTTTCCTTTTATGAGATTCTTTGCATTCACAGCCCTTTTTTTGGGTTAGGGCCAAAAAGCATTTTGGGTTTGGATAAATTTACTCCCCCTAAAAAGAAAAAGATAAGGTAGGGAAAGTGAACCAAAAACACTGAAAATACCCAAAGTCAGCCCCCCAAAAAAGGTTATGTTTTTTAAATCTTTCCCTTCGCTTTTGTTAAATTAGATTTAAAAAAATTACATTGAATTTGCAAAAAAAATAAATAAAAACCAGTGGCACCTCACAAAACAATTTTAAAAATTAGAGATGGGCAAATTTTCTAAAAAAATTGGGATTCGGCCACTTCACCAAATTTTTTTCCGAAAAAATTATTCGTTTCTTTCCCGAATTATTCCGGCACAAATCGCGTTAAAAAACCCAGCTTTTTCCCAGGCGAAACCAGAGCCTGCGGGTTTGCGGGTTAGAACGTTTTTTCCTGTTTAAATATGAGAGGGAGCTTGGTTTTGGTCTTCTTTTCCAAGGGTTGTTTTTAAAGGATGACACGCGATGACTGCCCCCCCGCTCTTAAAAAAGCTTAACTAAAAATTTTCCTGGGCACTTAAGGGGGGCCCAAAATTGACCAAAAAAACTCAACCCGGAAATGTAGCCTGAAAAAGGTCTGCCAGCAAAAGGGTGGAAAAAAACAAGCTGAGAGCTAAGGGGGCAAAAATTAGTGACAGAGTGTGGGGGGTGACGGCGGCGACCACAGAAAGCATGGGCCCAGCATTTGGACACAAATGACATTCCTGGAGGGGGGAAAAAACACGGGGAAAGGCCACAGGGGGCCCAACAATGATTTGAGAGGGAGGGTCAGGGCCCGGCTGGCAGAATGGGGTAAAGGAAAGGGGGCCCAAAATTTGACTTTTCTGGAGGGGCCCCAAAACAGTATTAGGGCCCAAAGGAGTGGCACAATGAAACAGGTGGGGGGGGGTACGACGCAGCAGCAGGGAGTTGGGGCAGTGGCCCCAATGAAAATTTGGAGGGGGCCCAAAAAAAGTTTAGGCCACAGAGTGGCCCCAAATCACACAGTGGGGAAAGGTCACGGGGCGGCAGCAGTATGAGATCAGGCAGTGGCAAAAAGGGACATTCTGGGGCGGAAAAAACAGTATTGGGGCCACAGAGTGGCACAATACCCAGTTTTGGAGGCCCACGGTCCCTTGGGGCGGGCAGTAAATGCAGGAGGGGGGAAAAATTTCCCCAGGGGGCCCACAATAAAATTTTGGGGACGGGCGGATAACAAAAAAGGTTAAATTTGGCCACAGGATGGAAAAAAGGGATCCCCCAACAGTTGAGGGGGGTAAAATGTTTGACGGAAAAACCCAGTATTGGAAGTTTTTAAAAGGCAGGGGGAAAATTGGGTTTTTTTCCATTTCTTGGAGGGCGGGTTTTATAACAGTATTATAAGGAAAGGGGGGGTGGTGGGGGGGGGAAAGGGGGGGGGGCAAATTTTTCAACACCTTGTTGGGGGGGAGGTTTTTCACGGCGGGCAATACCCATTTTTAGGGGGAGATGGGGAAAGTGGAAATGACTTTTGGGGAGGGGGGCCAAAAATTTTTTTATTAGGCCACGAGGGGGCCCACAATACACAGTGTGGAGGTCCCCCGGCGCGGCAGCAGTATGAGTTTTCAGGCAGTGGCCCCAATGACATTCTGGAGGGGGAAAAAACAGATTGGGCCCACAAAAGTGGCACAATCACACAGTGTGGAGGTCATGAACCAGCCCCCATGAGATCAGGCAGTGGAAAAATTTTGACATTCTGGGGGTTGGGGAAAACAGGGGGAAAAAGGGGCCCACGGAATGGCAAATGACTGAGAGCCGAGGTCAGGCCCCTGGTCACCCAAGAAGTCGGGGCAAGGGCTAAATTGAAACGGGTGTGGAGGGCAGGCAGGAGTCACAGAGCAGCTTTTGGGGTTTAGAGAGTGGAAAAATTTGACATTTTGGGGGGGCAAAACAGGGGGGAAAAGCCACAGAGTGGCACAATGATTGAGAGCGGAGGTCAGGGCCCGGGCGCGGAAATGGGGGTCGGGGCAGTGGCACAATGACACAGTGTGGGGAGGACATGGCAGAGCCCCCAACCCAAGCGGGGCATGAGGGTCAGACAGGGGGGCCAATGCCACATTTGGGGGATGCCCCGGGGAAACAAAAAAGGCAGCAGCTTGGGGGGTCATGGAAGTGGCCCCAGGGACAGAGTGGTGGGTGGGGGGGCCTTTTTAACAGTCCCTGGAAAAGATGATGGTAGGCGAGGAGAAAATGTCAGCGTTGTGTGGAAATCAGGCGGGGGGGCGGCATCGAATAGTGGCTGGGGGCCCAGGTTTTTTAAACCCAGATTTTGAGGGCCTTTAAAAGGCATTGGTTTTGTAAAAATTTCCTGGCCGATACAGGGTGTTTCTTTCCTTGAAAAAAGGGGCATTTCGTTCCACTTTTCCCGTGGAAAAAGCGGGTTTTTCCTTGGGGGTAAACGAGGGCCCCCCGCCACACTAAAACCCCCGTTTGGATCCCCACCTACGGGCCCGGGCGGGGACTTCTTTTCCACTCCCAAAACTGGGCCAAGTTGGGCCACACTTTCCGTTTGGCTGCCAGTAGTCCAGGGGAAATCTTTTTAATGAGGTGGCAAAAGTGCTGCCCAAAAGGGGCCCACAAAACCTGTTGGTTCAGGGGATTTTGCTAAAAGGTCCGTGCTGCTGCTGCTGGCGGCCCCTGCCCTCCTTACTAGGGGGTGTGAAGGAACCCTGCTCATCAGTGACCCAGACTTGGGTTTTACTACGGGAGGGAGCTGGTACTGCCCCTTTCCCCCCCCACCTTCCCCAAAAGCCGTGGGCAGTGGGTACGTGAGGGGCCTGGGGCCCCCCCCGGTTTGAGGGGCCCGGGCGAGGATTTACTTTTTCCCGCACATAGGAAAGGGGGCCAACTGTTTACGGATTTTTTCCCTTTTTTATATTTGATTTTGTCTTCCCTCTCTTAGCTGGGAAAAAAGGCTCCCTTTTTGGGGCCCGGGTGGGAAAAGGGCAATAGGGGGGGAGGGGCCAGAAGTCATCCCTTTCCCCCAGATGCGGGAACTATTCGGATGTCACTACCCCGGGCCCAAATTAAGCGGGTTCGGGCCTTTCTGCACAAGTGACCCCGGGGGGTTCCCCGCCTCCATTTCCCCGGGTTTTATACTGCCACGGTGCTTGGGGGTCATTGCCTCTTTTCCCCTCATCTCCATCCCCCCCTCCAGCTGCCCCTGTTTCCTCCTCTCTTGTAAATTGGGTAAAAAAATTTCCATCTTTTTCACCAAAACCAATTTGCTTCTGCCCCAAATTTGTTCCTCCTCCTCCTCCTCCCTTTCAGTCCCCACCGGACTCTTGTGGCCGGAGTTTAGTCCCCAACTCCCCCATTTCCCCTTTGGCCCGGGAACAGATTTTTCAGCATCTTTTCCCAAAGGACATAAAAACATTTTGGAATGACGTTATTCATCCCCCAAAAAGCCCTTGGCGAAGGGACAAATAACTTTTTTGCCTCCTCGAATGGCCTCAAAAAAGGGCCCGGGGTGTCACGCAGAGCTCCCAAAATGCCCCTTTCCAAAAGTTACACGGGGGAGTACTTCTTTCGGGCCGGGACACCCCAAAAAATCGTTTTTTAGCCTTTCCCCTTTTTCATACATTTGGGCCCCAACATTTGCAGGCGGGAATTCCAGCGGGTGGGAAACATCGAATATCGGATTTGTGTTGGGGGGGGCCGCTCTGCCGCTGAAATGGAGGGGGGTTTTTCCCTGGCTTTGTACAAATGGTTTAAAGTGCATCCCCACATTTTCCTAGCCATTTTCAGAATTTCCTAAAGGGGTCGGGGGAAAACTTCGGGAAAAACCTTTTTTCACAACCAGATTGAACCCCGTGGCCTTTTGGCAGGGCGGCAGGGGACCATCCCCCCTCGGTTGCAGCAAGGCGGGACCCCTGTTCCCCCCTTGTCCGTCCCCCTGGTTGTTTTGGGCGTTGGCGGGGAAAAAAAAGCCACACATCGTTTTTCTTGCTGCATGACGCGGCGGTTCCCCCCCTTTTGTTTTGACTTTGTTGGGCCGAGGCAAGCCAGGTGTAGAACTGCGGGGACCCCGCTGTCCCCAAAACCATGTGGTTTGATGGGAAGGGTAGTATTTTGTGGAGGTTTGAGATGGGGGGGGTTGGGGGGAGGAGGAGGGGCGGACTTTGGGCGCGGTGTAGCATTTTTGACAACGGGGGTGGAAAAAAGGGGGGGTTCCCCTGCCCAAAGTTGTTTGGGTTTGTGCGGGCTGGAAGCACATTGCCCCCAAGGGGCCCGTAAAGGACATGTAGGGCCCCTTTGACCGTGTTCAGTTTCCGGGGCAGTCCCCCGCGCCGTGCCCCTTTGGGAACAAAATAAATTTGCTCAAAAAACCGGGCCCCAATTTGTTGTTTCCCAATTTTTTGAAGTGTTGGTAGGGCCTTTTTGGGAAAAAAAATTAGGGCCCTTGGGAAAACCTCCATCCCCGGCTCAAAAAAAAAGCCATTAGTTCTCTAAATCGGTTTGCAGGGGTCCCCACGGGGGAAAAGGGGGGAAATGCGGTCCCCAAAAAATTTGGGAAAAGGGGCACGGTCGTTTGTTTGCCCCCTTGGAGGGTTTGGGGAGCTTACTGTTGTCTTTTTGCAATGCCTCCCCTAAAAGGGACTGTTTGGGCCCCCAAATGGGGAAAGGGGAGGGAAGGGGGAGCCTTTTGGCCCCGGGAGTGATGTAAAGAAAAAACAGCTACCTTCTTGCAGGGGGTGGTGGAGCCCTTTGCCCTGGTGAAAAATGGAGGGCGTGCCACTGGGCACTGCGGGCTGTTTGTTGCTGCGGGGGGCAGGAGGGGCCCACCCCATCTGAGCCATTTTTCCCTCCCAGGCCACCGGATGGTGACCCCGGCATGTGTTAAAGCAGGGTTTGTGGGGGCCAAACTTTAGTTTCCCTGGCCCCCGTTTTAACTTTCTGTTTTAACAGATTTACATACCCCCATATTGGGGCTCCCCCGGGGTGTTTAAGCAAAGAACTGCCACACCGCCCGAGTTCGGTTTTTTTCCGCCAACGCCCCGCATGAGTGATACGGGCCGCCGCTCCCTCGTAAAGAAACCTTGGTGCCCCCCTACTTTCTTGACCGGGAAAAAAGCGGGTTTTTTACCCCTGTGGGGGTTGGTTTCCCGGGATCCTCACCCTGTCGCTACCCGCTAAACCCAACCCCCCAAAAGGCCCCCCTTGCTGGCTGCCCCACGCTGCCTGACCCCGAAAAGCTGCGCCCTCTTCTCCTGACGATGTTGAAGCCCTTGCCCTCCCCGGGGGCCCAAGTGCGGTCGGCTACTTTCATCATTTATTTGTTTTTCATGCCCAATGCTTTTCCTCATCCCCGGCCCTTGGTTCCCCCAAGGGGCTGCCCCTCTCCCCCAACTTGACCTCCCCCCCCCCCCCCACTCTCCAAAATCTATACTTTGGCCCCTTTTTGCAAGAGAAAGGGGTTTTATTGGCCCCTTTTCTTCCCGGGCCAAGTAGTGCTGATCCCCCCCTCCTAAAATTTGGGTTACCCTCGGCCTTTTAGTGGCCCCGGGCCCCGGGGACCACCCCGGGGAGATCTCTGGTGAGGGAAGGGGGGGCCCCCAGAGGGGGGGTTGAGGAATGGTGGGGGGCCGCTGCCCCGGGCCCCCTTTTCCCAAAACTAAGGGTTGTGTCTGAGGTTCCCCCGGGACTCGGGCCCTTGGGGGTTGTAGATTTTTCACCCTGGGGGAGGGGGATGACCAGTCAACCAATCAAAAACCCCCGGGGGGTTGTTGAAAAAATCCCCGTCCCGTTTGAGGAAGCGGGCCAGTTTTGGCCTCACCGAGGGGCCCCCTTTTTTCTGCGACGTCCCCTTGCTGTGCTGAAAACCGGGGCCCCGGTTCCGGGAATTTGTTTGTCCCCATTTTGGGCCATTTCGCAGGGGGGCAGAGCCTGCGTTTTTCTCTGTCTAAAATTATTTTTTGTTCGAAAATGTCAGACACGGTTTGATGTGTTTATCTGTATTTGATAAATTTACCCCCTGTGTTTTTTTCCCCAAAATTAAACCCAGTAAAAAAGGTTGGGTAACCCTTTGGGGAATTTAAATTTGCGCTCCCAAAGGGCCCCGGGAAAAAATTTACTTTTTATGTTTTCTTTTAAAAAAAACTGTGTGTTTTACAAAAATGTAAAAGCAAACAGGTTTAATTAACTTTCGGGAATGAATTGGCTACAGGAAAAATGTATATATTTTGGCATGAAAAAAGAGGGTTTATTTTTGTCGCCACCGCAAAAAAAACGCTTAAAAAACCCTTTTGGATGTTTTTTGGCAAAGAATTGAGCCGCACAAACTGTGTTTGTAGCGTTTTAAAAATTGGTGTTTTTAGCCACACAAACAAGAGTTTCAGTTGAAATTTAAAACCTTTTGCTTGTGAATTGGGCTACAGGAAAAATTTATATTTTTGGCCCGTTGAAAAAACGGTTTTTTTGGGGGGTAGCCACCAGCAAAAACGTTTAATTAACCTTGGGATGTAAATTTTGCCCCAAAAATTTGAGCCCCAAAAAACTAGTAGCTTGTAGGTGTTACAATTGGGGTGTTTTCTACCCCACACAACAAGAGATACATTTGTAATTAACCTTTGCTTGTGAATTAGGCTACAGGAAAAATTTATATATTTTGGCTTTTAAAAAAGACGGTTTATTTTTGTCAGCACACCAGCAAAAAAAGTTTAAAATTTAACCTTGGATGAAAAATTGCCCCAAAAAATTTGAGCCGCCAAAAGTAGTTTGTAGCGTTTTTACAATTGCGTTTTTCTATGCCACACAACAAGAGATACAGTGTAAGAAACCTTTGTTGTGAATTAGGCTACAGGAAAATTTATATTTTTTTGGCTTTGGAAAAAAGAGGGGTTTTTGGGGGTCAGCCACCCGCAAAACAACGCTTAATTTAAACCCCTGGATGTAAATTGCGCCCAAAGAATTGTGCCCGCACAAACTAGTGGTACATGTTAAAATTGGGTTTTTCCCCACACAACAAGGATACAGTTGTAATTACCTTTGCTTTGGATTTTGGGCCCTACGGAAATTTTATATTTTTGGGTTTAAAAAAAGACGGTTTTTTTTTGCAGCCACGCAAAACAACGCTTAATTAACCTCCGATGTAAATTGCCCCAAAAGAATTGAGCCGCAAAAAATATTTAGCTTTGTAGGTTTTACAATTGTGTGTTTTTACGCCACAAAAAACAAGAGAAAAATTGAAATTTAACCTTTGCTTGTGAACTAGGCTAAGGAAAAAATTTATATTTTTGCCTTTGGGGAAAAAGCGGTTTTTTGGGGTCAGCACAGAAACAACGCTTTTCCCCCCCTGGATGTAAATTGCGCCAAAAAATTGAGCCGCACAAATGTAGCTTTGTAGCGGTTACAATTGCGTGTTTTCTAGCCACACAAAAGAGTCAGTTGTAAAAACCCTTTGCTTGGGAATTGGGGTTTACAGGAAAAATTTATATATTTTGGCGTTGAAAAAGACGGTTTCTTGGGGTCAGACACCAGCAAAAAAGCTTAATTAACCCCGGGGGATGTAAATTGCCCCAAAAAGAATTGACCCGCACAAAACGAGCTTTGTAGGTGTTAAAAATTTGCGTTTTTCACGCCACAAACAAAGAGATACAGTTGTAATTTAACCTTTCTTGGAATTAGGTTACGGGAAAAATTTTTTATTTTGGCGTTGAAAAAAAAAGACGGTTTTTTTGGGGGTCGCAACCGAAAAAAACAACGTTTAATTAACCCCTGGATGTAAATTGCGCCAAAAATTGAGCCTACAAAAATAGTAGTTTTTGTGCGTGTTAAAAATTGCGTGTTTTTCCCCACAAAAACAAGAGTAAGTTGAAATTTAAAACCTTTGCTTGTAAATTTGGCTACAGGAAAAAATTTTATATTTTGGCGTTGAAAAAGCGGTTTCTTGGGGTCAGCCCCCCGGGAAAACAAGTTTTTAATTAACCCCTGGATGTAAATTGCGCAATAGAATTGAGCAGCCAAAATGAAGTGGTATTTGTATTGAAAAAAACGTGTTTCTTTAAATGAATACAACAGGAACTGGTTTTGATCCATTTGGTATTGAATGTATATGCAGTGCAGTGGCGCACACTGGATTTCAGATCCCCAATACCCCCAAAAAAAAGAACTAGAACATTAAGAGAACGTCTTGAGACAAGTGAGGGCACCCCCAGAAAAGCTATATAAAAAACAATTCTTATAAGAGCAATTTAGCCGCGGCAGCACCCTTCCCCGATGACCCCAGTGAGAGGAGTGTGAGCTCCCGGCGTCGCGCCCGGATTATATGTGCGGGGAACGTACAGAATCCCCCCCGGTTTTTTGATTTGGGTTCACCTCTGCAAAAGTCATGGGCTATGCCCTTTTCCCCAGAGTGCTTTGCCCCCGGGGAGGGCCCTGTGCCCCGCATTTTTTTTTCAATAAAAAAGCACACTTGTTTACCCGAAAGTTTCCCCAAGTTCGCTTCGTTCCCAAACCCAAACTTTTTCCGAAATTCTAAAAGAATTCCACTTCGTTGAAACGATTTCGCCCCCCCTAATTATAATGCAACATAAAATTATTCAAAAATTTTTATGTAAGTTGGGTACACTTAATTTATCAAAAATTGTACATGAAATTTTCCGTTTTTAAAAAAAAACTGCCCTGAAAGTATTTAATGGAACAACCCCGTGATCCAAGCCAACAGTGTGAGAGGAAAGCATTACCCCCAACCATCACTGTTTGTTCATTCAGTAAACAATATTTTCATTGTGATGAGACAGGAGTGGATCCTCTGTGCCATCTGCAAGTTTGGCATAGGCCCTGACTAGGTAGCAGAGTCTAAGGAGTCACTAAACTTCAAACTCAACCCCCGCAATGCTGCTTGGGGGGTTTGGGGGAACTCCCAGGTCACTACTCCTAACGTGGTCACTTGCAATGGCGATTGGTGTACAGGTGAGGTACAGGATAATAAATGTTATGCATAGTTCGGTTATGAGCAGTAGGCCAGGGAAGGCAGCATTCTTTTGAAATTGGGGTCATGGGCAGAAAGTCAGGACAGGCAAAAAGTCATACAAAAAAACTAGTTAGAAACCACTATAGCACACCAACAATCTAGCAAAGGGCTGGAGGAGAGAGTTCTTCAAATTCCTATAGGAGACAAATGATTGGGCAGGGGGAAGTTGGCTGCGTGGGTTGGCCTTTTAAATTGCCCTTAGGGCTCGCACGTTGGACCTTTAAATTGTCCTTAGAGACTAGAGAACGCTGCCTAGGAAGGTATGCAAGCGGAGACACACCGGCAGCGTATGAAGCATTGGTCAAAATTCAGGTGGTCATGAGCAAACCTAAGATGGGTCACAGTGGGGCAGATTTATCAATAATAGACAGTGTAAAGTTAGACTAGACAGTCTGACAATATGCCACATTTATCATAATGTTGATAAATCTGTAATAAGTTAGAACTGTCTAATCTAACTTTATACCATTTTTAAGTTGGCTTACTTTATGCCACAAACTGTGCCCAAATTTTGGCACATTTTTTGGGGTATCTAATTTTGACATTTTCCAAACCCCCTTTTTTCCACAAAACCACACTCTTTTTACTGAGGCTATTCCCCTTTTGTCAGACGTGTAGAAGTGTCTAGAAAGTGTCTAAATATAAAATAAATGTGGTGTAAAGCATTTACAATGTTATTATCACCAAAAATGGTGCCACAATTTTGGTGCCTTGATGAAAAAATCTGTCTTTTTTTCTAATAGTGAACAGAAGAACAGAGATTTTTGCAGTTTGTCTAAAGTTTATACTTGTTTTGCTTTTACCTATGAGTTCCGTCCCATTTCCTTCTTTAATTAAAACGGCATCTACATTTAACTTCTTTGATATAACTAAAGTTATTAACACACAGGTTTACCTTTATCAGACTGTATCATACTACATATATAGTTATTATTTATATTAATACATATGAGCCATTATTAGGATAGGTCTTCTGCTTACATAGATATCCATATACAGTGCATTATGTATTCTGTGTTCTAGCAGATATTCAAATTGTGCTAAGATCTATTTAGTGACAGTAAAAGAAGATATAATTAGAAAAAAAGCATGAAAAAAATGAAGGTTTTTCAGCAGTGATGTATAGGAGATTAGAAATAGCAGTCTTATATTATGCAAATATAAAAACACATATGTATTATGGTGGTTAGCACTTTGCCTATTATCATGATTAGTTATGAAGTGAAAATAGTGTGTCAGCTACTAAGTAGAAAAGAAGTTTTAAGTTCTTTAATGAATAATATCAGTATAAAGAAAGACATAGCTAAGTATACAATATACATTTTTTATGATCTGATGAATAATTTGAAAGCAGCTTATATCTAAATGACTGCTTAACATAGGGTTATCCTCTTGAATGATTCCTCTTTAACTAGATGCCGACCACCCGTTGACTTTAAATGTCCAGATGGTCGACATCTAACTCTGCACGGATGTTCTAGAACAACTGTGCAAATTGTGCAACATTAGCTGGCCCTCCACTGAGAAAGCAGGGATGCCTTCTTGATATTTGTACATACAGCGCTTAATAGTGCTGTATACACAGAATAGCAGGAAGTCCCCAGGCTTCTGAGGCTGGCAGTCAAGTGACTGCCGGGCTCGGTAACTGCATGATTTGTTGGGTCTTATCAGACCCAGATCAGTTCTGCAGTGACTTCAGGGGGTATATTTAACCTGTAACTGGGGCTTAATATACCAGCCCAGTTTTTAGAGGATATTAGCAAAAAACCATTTTTAAAAGTTTATAAAGTCTTTTTCTGACCTAATGGTGGGCAGATGTGTAAAAATAATAAAAACATACACAAATAAAACTGTATAAAAAAAAACTGTACACAGCATCATTCCTCTGAGCAGGTTGTTGAATTGCATACAGCGTTCCCGGGTGCACTTATCATAACCGTTACTGCGGGAGTATACATTTTGATAACATCGTTTTTTTCTTTATTTCATATATTAGTCTAAAAAATGGCTACTCGCCTGAAACGTCACTACACTTGACACGTACATAAAATTCTGTTCTCAGATTGATAATGTATGTCATTTTTGTCATGGAGTGTTAAAGATATTTTTTTTCACTTCAACAATTAGGGCAACATGTATGAACGGGCTTTTCGCCTGTTTCTTTGGCGTAACCTGCGCCTCCCCGGCCCGAATCCGCTGTCGGACGCAGGGATGCGGTGTTAGGCGCAGCGTTCGCCACCTTCAGCTGCGCCCCGCATGAAGGGGCGGGCAATGGGCGCGTGGAAGGATGTGGCGCGGTTGTAGGCGTTCCGGGGCGGGACGTGGCGACGCTCGAAAACTTTTGAGGCATGTACAATCGCGAGTCGGCAAAGTGCGGGATTGCAGCGCTCGGCAGCTCCGACAGGCAGACCTGGTTGATTCTGGTCTAATATGGAATCGGCGGAGGCGAAAGTGAAGCACGAGAAACGGAACCTGAGACGGAAACATATAGAAGATCGCAAGAGAAATCTCGGCTCTCAGCTCCGTGCCGGAATAGAGTAATGATTAAAAAAAAAAAATCGCTTATAAAGGCGTAAAACATTATCAGAAAAAAAGAGCTAAAACTACAAAAATAGCAAAAATATACAAAATAAAATCACTTTCACATAAAAATCCTAGAACGGCTCGTCCGGATAATCAGGCGCAACATCAAGAATTAGGATCTATTGGAAGATTGCCGCGGTAGGGAATAACAGTAATATCAAATTCTGTAAGCTATTCTCAATTGGTCGGCATAAACCAGCCAATCATGAATAGGAGCGACAGAGTGAACCATTAAAACTATGAGAGAAGTCATTACTCCAATTCAAAATACAAAGGGATCTGGGACAGTTCAAAATACAGTAAAAATGCAGAACAAGAGCAGAGATTGGCTGAGCTAGCGGGGCTGGGCTATCCCCGGCCAAATCAGAGCGCGGAGCTACCTGTCCAATTATAGACAAGCCCCCGGTAAGACATAGACTATGGAGGATCGAGCCAATGCTAAGATCTCGGCTCTCAGCGCCGTGCGGCCATGGAGTATGTAAAAAAAAAAAACATTTTTTATAAGTGTTAAATTATTCTCTGGGAAATAGAGCTGAGGAAGACTTCTATTAAAACATAAATCAATTAAATCCGCCGAACAACGCAGTTGTCGCCTGAGACCGACGCCACATCAGGAATTGGGGATATAGATGTATTGCCGGGGAACATCAGTCATTCAATTGTTGAAGGCTTTTTTCATTTGGTCGCATAACCAGCGACAATCAGAATAGGAGCGACAGTGGCCTCATTCTAACTATGGAGGGAGTATTGAGCCAATCGGAATAGGAGCAAACAGGGGACCCAATATAACCTATGGAGAATAGATAAATTTGGACTCAACGATATCAAAGGCCGGACAGTTTCAAATACAGTCACAAAATGCATAAAAGAGTGATTGGGTTGCGCTAGCAGGGGGCATTGGCTATCCCAGGACCAATCAGAGCGCAAGCTACTTTCTTATAGAGGTCTATGGGAAAAGAAATTGACAGAGCGAGCTTGTTTGTGATTGGTAGTTGATAAAGAGGCGTTTTTTATTGGACCAATGGCGAGATGCCGCGAAGCGGACCGCTCTCTTTATCGGGTTTCTATAATGCAATTCTGTAATAAAACTGTAGACATGCCGAAATCTAAATGATAAAGATACAGAAGTTGTACTGATGTGTATATAAAATGATCAATAATATGGGGGAGGTAAACGAAAAAAAAAAATATTAATTCAAATTAAAGATCTGTTTTATTTCTTTATTTTTGAGTACACCCATAATATTGATCTTGGCTAACGAAAATAAAGGAACATAAACATGAGTTTATTGAATAATAATTTTTTTTTTCTTTAGTCCTATATTATTGTTAAATTTTATACTTACACATCGGACACTTCTGTGAGTTACTTATTCAGTTTGTTTTTCGGCAATGTACAGTTTTATCTACAGATTGATTTTTTTTTCATTAGAAAACCATAAGAAGCGTCGCATCGCTCTCCATTGGTCCAAATATCGGCGCCTATTTTAAACTCTTAGTCCAATTCTACAAACATGAGTCCACTCTGCATTTCTTTCCCATTAGAAACGTTTTATGAGTTTGAAGAAAGTAGCCTCGCACTGATGGGACCGGCATAGCCAAAATGCTATGACTCTACCAATCAGCCTCTTTTCTGCATTTTGACTGTATTTTGAACTTGTCCCGCCTTTAATATGATGCGTCAGATATTTCTCCATGGTTATAATATTAGAGATGGGTGACTGATTCTAAAGAAGTGGAATTCGTTTAGATTTTTAGGAAAACTTCGGTTCTGAAACGAAGTCGAAGTTTGGGGTACTTTCGGGTGAAACAAAGTGTGCTTTTGATTGATAAAATGGCTGCGAGCACAGATAGGCCGCTACATGGGGCAAAGCACTCTGGAGAAGAAGGGGCATAGGCCTCGCATGACACTGTGCAGAGCTGAAGCCAATCAGAGACCCGGCGGTATTCTGGGACGTCACTACGCACTATTTAAAGTCCGGGCGCGACGCTAGGGAGCTCTCATTAATCTCACTGTAACGATCAAGGGAAGGTGCTGTCGCGGCTGATTGTGATAGCTCTTACTGAAGAACTGATTTTTATACAGCGATTTTTGTGGGGTTGTCTCAGCTTGTCTCAGAGACTGCTTCTCTTAATGTTCTATTTCTGTTTTTTTTGGGGTATTGGATCTGAAGTCCGTGTGGTCCACTGCAGCTGCATATACATTTTAATGCTATCTGTCACAGCACATTGAATTATCCAAGGGGGATCTAAGCCATTTCCCTGTTGTATTCATTTAAAGAAAACAGCGTTTTTACAATCAAATAGACCTTCATTTTTGGCTGCTCAATTTTTTTGCGCAATTTACATCCAGGGGTTAAATTAGCGTTTTTTTTTCTGTGTGGTGACTCCAAAGGGAAACCGTCTTTTTCACCGCCAAAAAAAAAAATTTTTCCCTGTAGCCAAATTCACAAGAAAAAGGGTTAATTACAATTTTTTCTTTTGTTGTAGCGTAGAAAACACGCAATTGTAACACGCTACAAAGCTAGTGGGTTTGTGGGCCTGTCAATTCTTTTGCGCAATTTACATCCAGGGTTTAATTAAGCGTTGTTCTGCTGCTGTAGTGACCCCAAGAAAACCGTCTTTTTTAAACCGCCAAAAATTAAAATTTTCCTGTACCATAATTCACAAGCGAAGGTTAATTCCCAATTTTTTCTCTTGTTGTTTTAGCGTAGAAAACACGCAATTGTAACAGGCTAAAAAAGTGGGTATTTTTTGTGGCTGCTCAATTCTTTTGCGAAATTTTTACATCCAGGGGTTAATTAAGCGTTTTTTTTTTGCTGTGGTGACAAAAATAAACCGTGTTTTTCAACCCCAAAAATTTAAAATTTTTTCCTGTACCATATTCACAAGCGAAGGTTAATTACAATTTTTTCTCTTGTTGTGTAGGTAGAAAAACACGCCATTGTAACACGTTTAAAAAGCTCGTAGTTTTTGGTTGCTAATTGTTTGGCGCAATTTACATCCAGGGGTTAATTAAGCATTGTTCTGGGAGTTTGTACTCAGTAAAAAAAAACTTTGTTTTTCACCGCCAACAGAAGTAATTCTGTAGCATAATTATATCCGAAGGTTAATTAAGCCTGTTTGTGCTTTTATATTCAGTAAAATACACAGAATTTTTAAACGGGACATACAAGTCAATTTTTCCTGCCCATTTGTGGGGCGCAATTTATATCCAAGGGTTACCCAAGCTTCTTAGTGGGTTCATTTGGAGTCAAATACAGGGTGTGTATTTATCATATACAGATATCTTCATCAAACAGTGTCTGTACATTTTAGAACAAAAAAGTATGTCAACAGAGAGGTGGCAGGCTCTTCCCTGCGAGTGGCAGAGGCACAAACATTCCAGGCCCAGGTCGCAGCCAGCAAGGGGACGTCGCAGCAGGGGTCACTCGGTGAGGCCACAACTGCCGCTGTCATCTAGGGGGCCGTGTGTTGTTCAGCAACCCAAATGGTTTTTTTTTTGGGTATCACCCCACTTCCCAATACATTTACAACCCCAGCCAAAGCCGGGGGGAAAAGTCAGACAAAACCCTTAATTGGCTCCCCGGGAGCGGGTCAGCGGCCTCACCTGTCCTCAAACCCCCTTTTCCCCCAAACCGGTTCCCTCAGCCAAGATCTACTATTGGTTGGGCCGCGCCACTTTATAGCGAGGATGAACAATTTGGGGGGGGCAGTAGCAGCTACTTGGAGCGAAGAAAGGGGGCCCAATTTTCCCCTGCTTCTTGCAGTAGGCGGAAAAAGTATAGATTTTTGAGAGGGGCATGGGGGTCTGTTGTGAGGGGTCAGCCTCTGCTCCCAAGCCCGGTGATGAGGACACCCGTGACGAAAAAACCCAAAATAGATGGATGTAGCGACCGACTTGGGGCGGGGTAAAGAAAAGGGCTTCTCATCGTCAGGGAAGATTGCGTCAGTTGTGCGAAGGGCAGCGGCGCAGCCGAAAGGGGTATGTGGCCGTGAGCAGGGATGCGCGTGTGAGGTCGGGACCCAAGCGGCCAAGGGGTAAAACCCATTTCCCCCAGGTCCAAGAAAGTAGCGGCACGGTGCTCACGAAGGCGCGGGGGGCAGAGTCACTAGTGTGGGCGTTGGGGAAAACCCGATACTCGGCGGTGTGGCAGTTCGTTGCTAAGACCCCGGAGGAGCCGAATATGGTTAAAGTAGAATTGGGGGCAAAAAGTGAAGGGGGCCAGGGGCTAACGGGGGCCACGGCCCTGCGTAAACCAAAAACAGCGTCACCATCCGGGGGCCTGGGAAAGTGGCTCAGATGTGGTGGTGTGAAGGTAAAGAGTTTTGAATAATATGGTTGCATGATAACTAGAAATCCCAAGCTTTTCTCCAAATAAGGTTCTCAGCTTGACAATTCCTTTTGGAGGAAGATACAGCAAATATAAAGAAGCATTTAAGAGGTTGCGGCCCAGGATGTAACTCTTGTTATCATTTTCCCCCGGTGGGGAAATTTGGGTTTTTCATCTCCCCCCTTAAGTTTCGTTTTACGGGAAATCAACTAAGTTTCGGTGATCATTCCAGGACTTTTTACTCGAGACAACGTGGACAATGAAATCTACTCAAAAGCTGCCTAAATATGGACATATGTCCTTTTCCTTCGGCCCTTTTGCGCCTGCGTTGTTTGTTAAGATCAACAAATATGTGTGTAATGCTTTGTATTGTCAGAATTACTGGAAATAAATGAATTTGAACCAAATTTTGCGTCTGACTCAATTTCTATCGGCCATACATTTTCCCCCTAGTGTTTTGGGTCCCGGACAACGGGGGCCCCCCATTTTGGGCAAACGACCCCGCACTTTGGCGCCGCAAGTGAGGCGGGGCCGAGGGGATCCGGACCCCCGGCCCCAACGCTGCCGGAGGCGCTCGAGGACCGGGGTTTTAAAAATTTGGGGATGCACCCTCTGGGGTTTACGGTATTGATACATCTTTGTGTATTTAACTGCGTTGGCCATTTTAGGGTTCCCCCGGTTAGAAATTTGCTTGGGGCTTGGTCCGCGGGTGGTACAAATAAAGTGACCGCCCTGAAACTTGGATCCAAGCCCCCCCACGTTCCGAATTTTGTTTTGTGGGACTTCCAGTTTTCGGTTGTCATGTTTTTTGTCACGAACCCCTTTCCCCGGTTTGGTCCTGAAATATAGTGGGAAAATTGCAGTTTTAAAGGGTTTAAATTTTTGAGTGGAAAGGGGAGTCCCCCGGGTTAATTTAGGACAAGATCTGTGTATTGCTAGAATATCAGGTGGGCCCGGGGGATGGGACTAATTGCTAGGGATTGTTCGGGATATTATTTTATTATACTATATATGATTTGACAAAGCCGGGAGGGGGGCCCCATTTGTGGCAACCAAGGGGGGGGACTATTTTTGGTTGGGTTTAAATCTTTTTTATTTTGATAAAATCTTTGTTTGAGACGGGATCCGGGACGGCCGGGGGCCCACGGCTGTGAGTCTTTGTCAGGTTGGGAGCCCCCAAACATAAAAACCCCAAAATTTTTAAATCTGTTTCAAAAAGAGCAAAATTTTGCCTGAAGAGAGAGACTGTCAAGGAGATTGTTTGTAGGAAAAAAGGGAAAAAGGTATGTTACAAATGCAGTAAAATGTATAAGTTGGGGGATTGCCAATGAAGGGAGATTGCGCCACCAAAGTGGCGGAATAATAGAGAGTTCAGGGGAAAATTGTCCGAAAAGGGATGGGGGAGATGGCAAAAGCTCATTGAGAGTTGCAGGGGACTGCAGAAAGAAATTTTTTTTAAAGTTGGGGTACTGGAGGTTCTGAGAGCGCTGAAAAGTTGGGGGTTAAATGAAATGTCCCAGAGAGTTGTTTTCAAGGGGGCCCCGGGCCTGCGCCCCCCGCCCTATAAGGCCCCCGAAATGGTCGGAAGGGGTGGACCTGTGAAGTATTAAAAAAAAAAAACCCGGGATTGGGGGAAATTTGTAGAGTCTGTGGTGCTGCCCGAAAACGCCCCCAGAGGGCGGGCCTAAAAACCCCCATGCCCCGGGCCCCCTAACCTCTAGTCACTTCCCAGGGGCATATTTTAAGGGCCCCCACCCCCCCCCCCCGCAGGAGGTCAGGCACGGCCTCTATGCCTGTGGCACCGCTCCAGGCCAAAAAACCGCCCCCACCCCGGCCGCATTTTTTTGTCCTGGGTCAGGAGGGAGAGGCCTCCTAGGGCCAATCACCCGGGGGAAGGGGACCGAAGGCCGCCCCGAGATCTCCCCCAACGGGGAGGGGGGTGGATCCCCGGGAGTTAGGGCGTCACCTTTCCCCCTTAAAACTTTCGGACAGGTGGCACGGGCGGGACCTTTCCCCCAAAAAATCAAGGTTTCTCAACCCCCGAGCTTTGCAGGGGACAAATATCCCACCCCCCAACAAAAGAAGATATGACAGGGGGAAAACATTGGGAACCCCCGAGGCCCCAAAATGTTCAATACCCCCCAAAGTGAAAAAATTTCGTTCATTTGGGTATGGAGACATCCCCCCAAAAAGTAGGAGCGATAGTGACCCGCAAACACAGTTTTAAACCCAAACGCTGGAGGATTGGCAGCGAAGCTCATTGGGAAAGGCGGGGGCCCGTCCGGGGGGAGTGCCTATTCATAGAAAACGGAATCTTAGAACTGGGCTTGCAGTGGTTACCGGAGCTGGGGGTTGCCCCATTGAACCCCTAATACACCCATAGGCCCCATATATGACGCAAGAAACCCAGAAGAATATAGAATCCTTCGTCAGCCTCGGGAATGCTCTTACGCTCCCACGGGGTACCCGAGACAGTAAACGCCCTTCACTACCTTGGTTTCAGCTGGTTTTATGGATACCCCATTCTAGAAGTTACAATCATTTAATGACTATTATGAAAATATTCACGAAGGCCATACCCCCGGGGGCCCGTTTCCCTCTGTTTACTTAGTGTATTGGGGTGAGGGTCGCTTTCATAAGTCGCCTCTCCCCGTGCCAATTAATCGGCCCCTTTCCCTGATTGATGACCCGTTTCCTGGTATCAGCCCTGCCCCTGTGAATTACTTGGGCGGCCCCTTCTGGCTTTTTGAGGGCAAAATACGTATACCCCCAGAAGGCATGGAGCTAGACCTGTTTGACCCGGCATCTGAAGAGGGATAGCTTACCGCTGTGCCCTTAAGGCCTTCCCTGGTTATGATGTCCCAATAAAAACCCGACCAAGATTCCACCTACCTTTCCCCAAACCAGCCTTTCAATTTTTTGTTTCAGTCAGGTGGCCATCCCTTGGGGCCCTCACTCAAGCCATGTGGGAACAACCCCCCTTGGGTTATTCAACACGTCTGGATCCAGTTGTGTACAGCGCCCAATGCTTAAGGCTGTACACGCCGCACAGATCTTACGGGGTAAACCCCAGACATGTCCTGGGCAGAGTAATTATTGGGCCCCATGACCTTTCTGCGTCCAAAAGCAGACCTTGCCGAAGCAATGACTCATCCCCATCTACGCTTTTCGTCTCTTTACGCGCCCCAAACCCCGCCACTTTTTTCCACGCGCAGGGGGAGAGATGTGATGACAAGGAAAGGAAAAATCAAGACCATGATTTCCTTGAACTACTGGAGAAGAAAATCAATAACCCGCCACATGGTGACTAAAAAATTTTCCCCAAACGGATCTCAATGTGGCAGATGGTTAAGTATGCTACTGAAGACGGAAAATTTTCATACAGGGTTTGCAATAACCACAGAAGATGAAATCCCCCATGGGAGAAGCACTGCCCCCGCACTTCTCAGCTCAAATTGCAGAATAAAGCTCTGGAAGAGGCCTGAAAAATGGTGAAGGCAAGACTGCAAATTGGGCTGACTCCAGATATGCCTACGGATTGCCCCGACTTTGGGCTAATCTGGAAAAAATCGGGATTATCACGGCAGCAGGGGACCCGAAATTTAAAAATGCAGTACAAATCAAATCCCTTTATGCTGCACTTGAACTGCCCACAAAAAGGGAGCCGTTTTAAAAAAGGTTTAAAAACCCATGGAAAAATAAAGACAAACAGACCCCCAAAAAAAACCCGAAGCGGGCCAAGCCCCAAAAGCGCAGCCTTGGTGTTTTGTCATCCAAGTGGTGGTCCTGAACTTATTTGGTAACCCCGAGCTCAGAGGAAAGGGAATTTATTAAAAAAACCCGGAACTGTAACCCAGCCTCTGTTGGAAGCCCGGATGGGCCCCCCAAAAAAGAATATCAGCAGAAAAAAATCTGGGAACTGCAAAGGGAAACAAAAGTGGAAAAAAGATGGGAACCTCGAAAGAGGAATTTGGAATGCAAAAGGGCCCGTCTGTTTATAGACGAATGTATCCTGCCATTGCAGCTGGGGGCCTGGGTACTATGTGAAAGAATAGGACTCATTATGTGAGAAGTTTACCCTGTCCAGGAAACAGTTCCATGATTGCGCCCTACAAACAGCTTTTTCCATCTTTCCCCCCTGCAACCCCTTCCCCAATGTCAAGTACCTATGCAACCCCGGCAAAACCCGGACCCCTTTCCAAAAAATTCAATGGAAACCCCAATCCAATGCCTAAGATGGGAAGTATGAATATGTTTTGGTTGCAGTAGACATGTTTTCGGTGGCCAGAAGCCTACCAGGGCCAAAATACCCCCAAAAGGGAACGGCAAAGAATTTATTATGAAATAGCTGTCTTTGGAAAACCCTCGGGGATCGAGTAGACCAGGGTCCAGCATTTCTTCCCCGGTTTTCGAGAGTTTTGGAACATGTTAGGGTAGATTTGGGCCCCCCACGCCGAACCCTCCCAAAAGCTCTGCGAAGTGAGAGAATGAATGGGAAATCTCAAAATAAGTTGTTAAAAATGACTGTGATCCCCCTTGCCCCCGGCCAGAACTTCTCCCAAATTGTTTTATAAGTTTGGCACACCCCCCAAAGCAAAACATGGCCTAAACCCCCTTTGAGTACTGTTTTGGGAAAACCTCCTTCTGTGTTTGAAGTCAGGGGGCAAAAGCTAGGGGGGAAAAAGTGTTGGACTGTACAATTTTTGATTTTTTGTCCAAAGGTTGGGGTAAATTTCATGCTGCGTCTCGCTTGTCTTCCCGAATCTACAGGGGAAACGGGCTGATTTCAAAACCCGGAGACCGAGTGTTATAAAGAGGCACAAAAGGAGGAATTGCCCGGGCCCCGTTTTTAAGGCCCTTTACGGGTTTTCTGATTTCCCCCACGCAGGAAATTGGAGCGAAAGCCCCATGGATTCTGTTCTCATTGTAAAAAAAGGGGCCCCGTGACAAAATGATTGTGTATATTTTTATTTTTTTTAACCCCTAGCAAAAGCTGGGGGTGACCTTTGCGGACACCACCCAAAGCGGCAAACCTTTTATTTGTTTTTTTGACATTGTTTCTCAGGATACTTTGTCGGTGGGGAACCGATACAACCATGAGGTCTTCTCGGGGACAATTCTATTTGTTGTGGGCCCTCTGGGGAAAGAAAATTGTTTTTATTGGGTTTTTGGGGGTGGAAACGGTGGGTGGGGGGTATAAGCCAAGGGAGGCCCTAGACGTAAGGATGAGAAGGGAAAATCCTTTTTAGTGCGGAGGGCATTGACAAGGGGCCCCTCAAAAATGGGTAACGGGTTTTTTTTTTTAGAAGGTGCTTTCCTTTTTTAATTGAAAATTTAAAGTCCCTCGACAGTAGAGGGGTTTTTAAGGATCTTTGAAGAATTAGGCCCCCAAAACTAGGATGACCTTACAGAACCGATTAGCCTCGACTGGGTGGCTGAGAAAGGGGGAGTTTGTGGGTATAGGGAAGGGGAAAGCTGACCTAAATACCTGCAACAAGGAGGGGAATGGTAAAATCACCCTTGCCCTGGGGAAGATAAAAAATTTGTCTAAAGAACTAAGGGGAATTCAGGGGGGATATTCCTGGGCCTCCCCTGCTGATTGGATGGAGGTGGAACGCTGGTTTCAGCAAGTGGGGCAGGTACTGCTAGTTTACTGGTGGGTTTAATGTTTGTGCTGTCTGCTGGTTCCCCTTTCAAAATCTATTTGGCCCGGGGTAGCTGAAAGGAGGGCCACCTCAGGGAAATTTCCCCCCATGCAGAACAAAAACCTTTAAGTATGTGATGTGGGGAATTCCCCGGATACCCCCTATCAAAACCCCCCAAGATGAACCAAGAGTTAAAATCTTTTATTTAAAGGGACAGATCAAGGGGAAAAACCTCACACTGTTAGGTAAGGTCACTGGAATTTTTCGTGTTGAATTTACCCCCCCGGGGGGGTTTTTTCACAACCCCCTTTGAAGAAATCCCAACCCCTTCCCAGGTGAGCATTTCCAAAGGCCTATGCCATTTAGTTTCAGGAAACAAAAGGGACAGGGAGAAAATCTTGGTCTTTGGGGGATTGTGAAGGGGAAAGAGATTTTAATAATATTGTGTTGATGCAAAATAGAAATCCAAGCTTTTTCCTTAAAAAGGTACTAGTTTTAGCAATTTTCCCTTTTTTGAGGAATGATACAAAAATATGAAAAAGCATTTAAAATGGTTGCGGTCCAGGGTGTAACTCTTGTTATCATTTCCCCCGGATGTGGAATTTGGTTATCATCTCCCTTCCTTAAGTTTCGTTTTTTTTTGGAAAAAATTTTTCGGGTGATGCATTCAGAGATTTTTCTCAGAACAACTGGGCCCTGAAAAATTCTCAGAAGTTTCCCAAATAGGGGCTATTCCGTTTTCCCCTCGGCCCTATTTCCCTGCGTTGTTTTTTTTACAGATCATACAAATATGTTTGTAATGCATTGTATTTAGAATTTTCTTTGGGAACATGAATGAGATTTGAACCAGAACTTTGCGTCTGACTCAATTTCTATCGGCCGATACATGTTCCCCTGATCGTAATTTGGAGTACCGGGACAAACGGGTGACCCCCAGTGTTGGCAAACGACCCCCGACAGTGGTCCATCCTGCCGCCGCAGCAACAGCAGCAGCACCCAGTGGCACGCATGCCATTGCAGTCAGTCAAGGCTCCACCACCTCTGCAGAAGGAAGCTGTTTCTCTTTGACATCATCTCCCGGTCCAGATGCTCCTGCTCCTCACTACTCATGGCGCCAGCAGTCGTTCAGCGAGGCAATTGCAAAGAGACAACAATATGCGTCCAACCATCCTAAGATGCAGAAGCTGACCGTACTTCTGTCCAAGTAGTTGGTGCTACAGTCCCTCCCTTTACAAATGGTGAACTCTGCACCGTTCAGAGAACTAATGGCTTGTGCCGAGCCGAGATGGAGAGTTCCAAGCCATAATTTCTTTTCCAAAAAGGCAGTACCAGCACTTCATAAATATGTAGAACAGAAGGTGGGCCAGTCCTTGAGCTTATCGGTTTGTTCCAAAGTGCACGGCAGCGCGGACGTCTGGAGCTGTAACTACGGTCAGGGCCAGTACATGTCTTTTACGGCCCACTGGGTGAATGTGCTTCCGGCCCAGGCACACCAACAACTTGGACAGGAGACGTCGCTTTCTCCTCCACGTTGTCAAACTGCGGCTCCTGCGCCAATGTCCGCTTCCTCCTCCTCCACCACCACCACCATCTCAGCCTCCGAGGCTTGCCTCGGCGAACGAAGTCACACAGGGAAGGACCTGCTCCGCGTCATGCAGCATGAAATCGATGTGTGGCTTTCTCCGCGCCAACTGCAAATCGGAACCATGGTGACGGACAATGGAAGGAACATGGTGTCCGCGCTGCACCGAGGAGGGATGGTCCATGCGCCCTGCATGGCGCACATGTTCAATCTGGTTGTGAAAAGGTTCCTGAAGTCTTCCACCGATCTTTAGAAGATTTTGAAAATGGCCAGGAAACTGTGCATGCACTTCATCCATTCCTACAAAGCTAAGAACACCCTCCTCCAGTTGCAGCGGCAGAACGGCTTCCCCCAACACACTCTGATATGCGATGTTTCCACCCGTTGGAATTCCAGCCTGCACATGTTGGACCGATTGTATGAACAGAGAAAGGCCATTAACGATTTTTTGATGATCCAGGCGGACAGGAGTATTCCCCTGTGTAACTTTGATGTCAGCCAGTGGCAGCTCATGCGTGACACCTGCCGTTTGTTGAGGCCATTCGAGGAGGCCACATTATTTGTCAGTCGCCAGGACTACGGGATGAATAACGTCATTCCACTGCTTCATGTCCTGGAACAGATGCTGAAAAATCTGTCTGGGCAGGGGACTGGAGATGTGGCACTACATCTCGCGGCCCACATGAGTCCGGTGGGGACTGAAATGGAGGAGGAGGACATTGGAGCAGAAGCATTGTCTGGTGAAATGAGAGAATTTTCTACCCAAGTGACAAGAGAGGAGGAGCAGGAGCAGCTGGAGGAGGTAGATGGAGATGAGGAAGACGAGGCAGATGACCCGCAAGCTCCGTGGCAGTATACAGTGGAGATGGAGGCAGGGAGCCCCTCCGAGTCACTTGTGCAGATGGCCCGAAGCATGTTGATTTGCCTGGCTAGTGACAGCCGAATAGTCAGCATCCGGCAGAGGGATGACTTCTGGCTCTCCACCCTATTGGACCCTGGTACCGGTCCAAAATGGGAGCCTTTTTCCCAGCTATTGAGAGGGAGGACAAAATCAAAAACTATAGGGAAATCCTCCGTAGTCAGTTGGCCGCTCTCTATGTGTGGCATCGTCCCTCCTCAATCAGAAGAGCTTAAACAATTTGAATTACTGTATTTCCCGGCAATTCTCTATATTGCAATTCCTTATGTAGCTCCCGGGCCGGGACAAACGCGTTGGGTTTGGGATTTAACTGATTTATTTTTAGAGAAGGTTTCAGCTCTTTATCTGATAATGTTTTACACTTAATAAAAATGATTTTTTTATTCATACTCCATGCCGCACAGCGCAGAGCGCCGAGATTGCATTGCGCCGATCTCTCCATAGACTACAATGGGGGAAGTAGCTCGCGCTCTGACTGGCTGGGATAGCCAAGCCCCGCAAGCTCAGCCAATCAGCTCTTTTCTGCATTTTTACTGTATTTTAAACTGTCCCGCCTTTGAATATGATTGGTCAATATTCCTCCATAGGTTAGAATGGGCCACTGTCGCTCCTATTCTGATTGTTTGGTTTATGCCGACCAATCAGAAGAGCTTAAACAATTTGAATTACTGTATTTCCCGGCAATTCTCTATATTGCAATTCCTTATGTAGCGCCGGTCTCGGCGACAAACGCGTTGTTAGCGATTTAACTAATTGATTTTTAGAGAAGGTTTCAGCTCTTTATCTGATAATGTTTTACACTTAATAAAAATGATTTTTTTATTCATACTCCATGCCGCACGACGTAGAGCGCCGAGATTGCATTGCGCCAATCTCTCCATAGACTACAATGGGGGAAGTAGCTTGCGCTCTGATTGGCTGGGATAGCCAAGCCCCGCAAGCTCAGCCAATCAGCTCTTTTCTGCATTTTTACTGTATTTTAAACTGTCCCACCTTTGAATATGATTGGTCAATATTCCTCCATAGGTTAGAATGGGCCACTGCGCTCCTATTTGATTGTTTGGTTTTATGCCGCCAATCAAAAAGCTTAAACAATTTTTAATTATGTATTCCGGCAATTTTTATTCAATTCCTTATGTACGCCGGGTTCGGCAAAACGCGTTGTTAGCGATTTAACTAATTGATTTTTAGAGAAGGGTTTTAGTTTTACTGTAATGTTTTACCTTATAAAAAGATTTTTTTTTTTCTACTCCATGCCGCACGACGCAGAGCGCCAATTGCATTCGCCGATCCTCCCTAGATACAATGGGGAATGTTGCACTCTGATTGGGGGGGATAGCCAAA
>JAODAL010023310.1:0-62940 GCA_025379985.1 Phyllomedusa bahiana | reverse complement strand
TTTAAAAAAAAGGGGGGGGAAATATACAGAGACAGGGAGAAGTATACAGAGATAGGGAGAAGTATACAGAGACAGGATATATAGAGAGATGGGGATATAGATAGAGAGGGTTATAGAGAGACAGGAAGGGAATATAGAGACAAAGGATGTACAGTTAGAAGCAGGGATATACAGTATCTATCAAAAGTAAGTACACCCCTCACACTCCTATAAATCTTGTGTCTTTTCATGGGAACACTTGAGGATTGCCCCTGATACATGTAACAAAAACTCACAGCTTCAATGTCTATGGGGAAAAAAATGAGGACACACCTAAGAGACTGCAAAAGTGAGGAAACCCAAAGGGTGAAAAAACAAGTGATAAAGAAAAGTAGTGGCACGGCTTGTATCACGGGGAAAGGGAACTCACAGCATCAATGTCTATGGGGACAAAAGTGAGGACACCCCTAAGAGACCACAAAAGTGAGGACACCCCAAAAGGAGACTGCAAAAGTGAGGGACACCCTAGAGCCCAAAAGTGAGGCCCACCTAAAGAGACGCAAAGGAAGACACCCTAAGTGATACAGAGTAAAGTAGTAAGTTCACGGCTGGTATCACAGGGAAGAACTCAACGCATCAATGTCTATGGGGACAAAAATTTGAGGGACACCCCTAAGTGATACATGTAAAGTAGTCGTGCACGGCTGAATCAGGGAAAAGTGGGCTTCAAATTAACAAAAGAAATCAATGTCTAAACCATGGCAACAAAAGGGGAGGACCCCCCTAAGGGCCCAACAAAAGTGAGACACCCCTAAGGACCAAAATAGGCCCCGGACACCAATAAGTGACAACAAAAGTGAGTACACCCCTTATTGAATATGGGCAAATTTTCCCCAATGTGTCAGAATTCTGTGTGGCCACCATTATTTCCCAGCACTGCTGTTACGGATGCGGTAGTGAATCCTCTGGACCACCACAAGCAATGACGTAAGTCACGCCAGGAAGCGGAATCTAAGTAGGTCCGGTTTTCACCAGAGCCCGCCGTAAAGCGGGGGTGGACTTGCTGCGGCGATTACTACCAGGTCGCTCCCTGACGTGACTTGCTTGCCGGTGGCAGCCCAGGGGGTTGGGGCGTGGTACAAAATCGTGAAGCAGGCTCGTAGTCGGGGACAGGCAGAAGGTCGGACCCGGCGGCAATGGTTCGTGGTCAAGGGACGGAGGCAGAAGGTACGGTACACAGTAGACGGGACAAGAACTTTTTGGGAAAGCTTCCTCCCCAGGCACAAGGCACTATCGATTCGGCAAAGGTGCTGGGGAAGAGGCAAGGCCCTTTAAATAGGGTCCGTGCCCGGTGAGAACCAATCACGGCGCACTGTTCCTTTTTAAAACTCCCGGCCAGTGCAGGCGCGCACTAGAGGGCGCGCGTGCACCCGGCCCGGCAGCAGGTGGCGCGCGCCAGGACGGGACCCGGAGCGTGGACGGGTAAGTGCGCCCCGACGTGCCGGGGTTTCCGCGGCCCGAGGTCGGGCTGCAGCACCGGCCGCAGCAGGAGGTGCTGCGGCGTTGCGGGTGTGCCTGCGACCCGACACGAGGGTCACAGGGACACCCGTAACAACTGCCTTAACTCTCTTGGACATGGAGGTCACTGGAGCTTCACAGGTTGCAGCCACTGGAATCCTCTTCCCTCCTCCATGATGACGTCACAGAGCTGGAGGATGTTAGAGACCTTGACCTCCTCCACCTTCCATTTGAGGACACCCCACAGATGCTCCATAGGGTTTAGGTCTGGAGACGCGCTTGGCCAGTCCAGCAGTTTTGCTTTCATTTTCTTTAGCAAGGCAGTGGAGGTCTTGGAGGTATTGGGGGTCGTTATCATGTTGGAATCCTTCCCTGTGGCCCAGAAGGAGGGGGATATGCTCTGCTTCAGTATGTCACAGGACATGTTGGCATTCATGGTTCCCTCAATGAACTGTAGCTCCCCACAGCTGGCAGCAGTCATGCCGCCCCAAACCATGACACTCCCACCACTATGCTTGTCTGCAGGCAGACCCACTTGTCTTTGTACTCCGCACCTGGTGCTGCCGCATACGCTTGACACCATCTGAACCAAACAAGTTTCTCTGGGTCTTATCAGACACAAGACATGGTTCCAGTAATCCATGTCCTTACTCTGCTTGTCTTCAGCAAACTGTTTGCAGGCTTTTTTGTGCATCATCTTTAGAAGAGACTTCCTTCTGGGACGACAGTCATGCAGACCATCTTTATGTAGAGAAACAATCCTTTTTTCGGATTCTGAGAGAGTTCTTTGCCATGAGGGGCCATGTTGAACTTCCACTGATCAGTATGTGAGAGTGTGAGACCGATAACACCAAATATAACACACCTGCCCCGAATTCACACCTGAGACCTCGTAACACTAACGAGTCACAAGACAGCGTAGGGGGAAATGGTAAATTGGGCACGATTTGCCCGTTTTCACTTAGGAGTGTCCTAATTTTTGTTGTTCCTTAGGGCTGTACTCACTTTTGTTGTCACTTAGGGGTGTCCTCACTTTTGTTGTCACTTAGGGGTATCCTCACTTTTGCTGACAGCAGTTTAGGCATTGATAGCTGTGTGTTGGGTTAATTTGAGGCACCAAATTTCCCCTGTGAAACAAGCTGTACACTGACTACTTTACATCGTATCAAAGTGTCAGATCCTCAGTGTTGTCCCATGAAAACACAGGATATAACATTTACGAAAATGTGAGGGGTGTACTTACTTTTGTGTGATACTGTAGATAGAGAGTGAGGCAGAGATGGGTATGTGCAGCAGAGGTTGGGCTGTGTCTCTCGGCTCTAGCACTGACTGGGAACACTATGAGGTATCACTGTAGGGGGGTAGATTCTGGGGCCCCTCCGCTGTGGCCCCTACTTGCTGAATCCCCTTCTCCTGCCTCCACGTCAGTGACTTCATCCCACATGTGATGTCTCCTCCTGTCTCTGCTGATGTCACCCAGGACTGAGATATAAGGAGCCTCAGGAGAGGAGGCAGCGGAGACACAGCCTCAGCTCTGCCAGGTAAGAGGGCTCCTGACATCCTCTGTGCTGCTGGGGATCCTGGTATTCTCTGTGCTGCTGTGACATATGATGGGGATCACCATATATAGTTTAAAAGCCAAATGAGGGGTTGTAGTGAAACAACCAAGTAACCTTTAGAAATAAGGGAAAAATGTGGCACTATATATTGAAATGCCCTGATATATGGCGGTATTATTTATATCTCCAGCATTACTATGTTGGTTTCTTCAGTTAAAATAATAGAATCCCGCCACTTACGATAAGGGAAGGCGATATAAAGAGCTGTATTAAAGGTGCATCATATAAAAGAGATTAAAACCCTTTTACACTCATTGAAAAACTCGAACACTCATATATGGCTGTATTATTTATACCTCCTGATATATGGTAGTATTATTTATACCTCCTGATATATGGTGGTATTATTTATACCTCCTGATATATGGTAGTATTATTTATACCTCCTGTTATATATGGTAGTATTATTTATACCTCCCTGATATATGGTGGTATTATTTATACTCCCTGATATATGGTGGTATTATTTATGTCTCCCTGATATATGGCAGTATTATTTCTACCTCACTGATATATAGCAGTATTATTTATACCTCCCTGATATATGGCGGTATTATTTATGTCTCCCTGATATATGGCCGTATTATTTCTACCTCCCTGATATATAGCCGTATTATTTATACCTCCCTGATATATGGCGGTATTATTTAGACCTCCCTGATATCTAGCGGTATTATTTCTACCTCACTGATATATGGCAGTAGTATTTATACCTCCCTGATACATGACAATATTATTTATACCTCCCTGATATATGATGGTGTTATTTATACCTCCCTGATATACGGCTGTATTATTTATGTCTCCCTGACATACGGCTATGTTAATTATGTCTCTCTGATATATGGCCGTATTATTTATACCTCCCTCATATATGGCAGTATTATTTATACCTCCCTGATATATATTTATGTCTCCCTCCTGGTGTCTGTGCACATTTCAGGAAGAGAAGATTCCAGCTATAACCTGATCTGATTAAGAAACCTGTGCAGGTGGGTGGAGCGGCACATACCAAGATAAGGGCTTGATTATTGATAATACTGATCTCTCTATAGATTATTGGTAATACTGATCTCTATAGATTATTGGATTATTGATAATACTGATCTCTATAGATTATTGATAATACTGATCTCTCTATAGATTATTGAGAATACTGATCTCTATAGATTATAAAATTATGAAAAAAGATTCTATAGATTTTGATTTTTGATAATATGACCCTTTTTAATTTTGAAAATACTGATCCTTTTAGATTTTGGATTTTTTATTACTGACCCTATAGTTTAAAAGGGAAAAATAAAAAAAACCTATAATTATTGAAAATACGTTTCCCTAAAGGATTTTATAATAAAAACCTCTATAGAAATTTGATAATATGCCCTCTATAAAAAAAGATAATATAAATCTCTAAAGATTTTGGATTTTGATAATACGTCTCTATAGATATTAATATGACTAAAAAGATTATTTATAAAACAGTTTCCAAAAAAATGTTCGATATTGATAAACGTTTTTCCTATAGATTTTTGGGGAAATACTATCTCATAGATTATTGATAATACAAACTCTATAATTATTGATATACGATCCATAGATTTTTTGAAATACTGACTCTCTATAATTATTGATAATATGATCTCTATAGATTATTGGTTTTTGATAATAAACCCCTCATAGTTTTGATAATATGACCCTCCAAAAGTTTATTGATAATACTGATTTTTGATTATTAATTTTTTATTTTAATATATCTTTTAAAGATTTTTATAAAACTGATCCAAAATTAGCATTATTGATAAACGTCCCCTTAGATTAGATAATACTGACTTAAGTTTTTTTAATAAATTTGATCTTAATGATTATTGAAATACTGACCTCTATAGAATTATTTTTTAAATATTGATTCTATAGATTATTGAAATCGACCTATAAATTTATTAATAATACGTTTCCCTATGTTTAAAATTGGATAATTGAAAAATACTTTTATAGTTTTTAGTAATTGACTCTATAGATTTTTGGATTATTGATAAACGATCTCCTAAGATAATTAAATACTATCTCATAGATTATTGAAAACGATCCTAAGATTTTTGATTATTATAAACTGATTTTCTATAGATTATTGAAAATACTGATTCTATAGATTTTGGGATTTTTGATAAAATAATCTCTATAGATTTTTTTGATAAAATGATCTCTATGATTATTGAAAATACTGTCTCTAGATTTTGGATTATTAAAAATGATTCTTAGTTATTGATAAAACTGATCTCTTAGTTTTTTTTTGAAATACTATCCTAAGATTTTTGGATTATTAAAAATACTAAACTCTTTTAATTATTGATAAATGATCTCTATAGATTTTGGTTATTGAAATACTGATCCTATATTTTTTATTGTTTATACGATCTCTAAGATTATTGAAAATACTGATCTCTGGATTATTGATAATACTGATCTCTTATAGTTATTTTTAAACTGATCTCAAAGTTTAATGAAAATATTAACCCCTTCATAAAAATTTTATTTTAAATCTGATCTCTTAGATTTATATATGATTAAATAGTTTATTAAAATTTCTGACTCTAAATTTTGGGATTATTGATAATATGTCTCTATAGATTTTTGATATACTATCTCTATAATTTATTGATAAAACGTTCTCTATAGATTATTAATACGACCAATGGTTTTATTGAAAATCTGATTTCTATGATTTTTTTTTTTATAATACTATCCTTAAAATAGGATTTTTGATAATACTATTCTCTATAGATATTGATAATACTGATCCTCTAAGATTATTGATAATACTATCTCAAAATTATTGATTATTATAATACTGATCTCTATAGTTATTTTAATACTGATTTGAAAGATTTTTGATTATTGATAATACTGACCCCTCTATAGATTTTGATAATCGATCCTAAAGTTTTGATAATAAAATTCTTAATTTTGAAATACTGATCTCTATAGATTATTTTTAAATTTATTTATGATTAATGAAAATTATTTTGTTTATTAAATATGCCCAAATATTATTGATTTTTAAAAATACGTTTTCCTATAGATTATGATAAATTGATCTCTATAGATTATTGAAATACGATCCTTAGATTTTGGATTTTGATAAAAAAACTTATGATTATTGTAATACTGATCCTAAGATTATTTTGAAAAAAAGTCCTATAATTATTGATAATATAATCTTTCTAAAATTTATTATAATACTGATCTCTTTAATTAGGGGGAAATATTGATAAACTATCCTCAAGAAAAAATTTTGGATTATTGAAAAACTGTTTCCCCCTTAGATTATTGGATTATTGATAATACTGATCTCTAAGTTTATGAAATACTGATCTCTATAGATTTTTTTGGTTTATATAAAGAATCTCTATAGATTATTGATTATTAAATAATACTAAATCTCTATAGATTATTATTATCTGATCCTTTTCTAGATTATATGATTAATTGATAATACTGATCCCTAGATTATTGAAATTACTGATCTCCTAATTATTGGTTATTATAATACTGATCTCTCTAGATTATTGATAATACTGTCCCCTGGGATTATTGATTTTTTTAATCTCTATATTATTGGTTTAAATTGATAATAATGATCCCCTTTAAATTTATTGGATTATTTAAAATACTGATATTATAGTTTATTGTTTAAATACTGACTCTATGAGATTATTGATATACTGATCTCTCTAAGTTTTATTGATATACTGACCCTCTATGAAAATTGATAATATTTAAACCTCAATAGATTGTTGGATTATTGATAATCTATCTCAAGATTTTGGATTATTGTTTAATACTGATCTCTATAAGATATTATACTTCATGATCTCTATAGATTATTGATACTACTGATCTTATGATTTGTTATTGATACTACTGATCTCTATAGATTATTGATAATACTGATCTCTATAGGTTGTTGGATCATTGATACTACTGATCTCTATAGATTATTGATACTACTAGATCTCTAGTATATTATTTGATAATACTGATCTCTCTATGTATTTATAGATAAGAACTGATTCCTATAGATATTGATAAAAATGTAGGTGTACACTCTAAAGATAGGTTGATTATTGATAATACTGTATCTCTATAGATTATTGAAATACTGACTCTATAGATTATTGGATTATTGATATACTGATCTCTATAGATTTTATTGATAATATGATCTTCTATAGATTATTGATACATACTGATCTCTATAGATTTTGATTATTGATAAATACTGATCTCTATAATATTATTGATATACTGATCTCTTAAGATTATTGATAATACTGATCTCTATAGATAATTGATAATACTGATCTCTATAGATAATTGATAATACTGATCTCGCTATAGATTATTGATAATACTGATCTCTCTATAGATTATTGATAATACTGATCTCTATAGATTATTGATAATACTGATCTCTCTATAGATTATTGATAATACTGATCTCTATAGATTATTGACAATACAGATCTCTTTAGATTGTTGGATTATTGATAATACTGATCTCTATAGATTATTCGATTATTGATAATACTTATCTCTAGATATGATAATACTGATCTCTAAAGATTATTGGCTTTGTGATAATACTGATCTCTATAGATTATTGATAATATAGATCTCTATAGATTATTGATAATACTGATCTCTCTATAGATTATTGGATTATTGATAATACTGATCTCTATAGATTATTGATAATACTGATCTCTATAGATTATTGATAATACTGATCTCTATAGATTGTTGGATTATTGATAATACTGATCTCTATAGATTATTGATACTACTGATCTCTATAGATTATTGATAATACTGATCTCTATAGATTGTTGGATTATTGATAATACTGATCTCTATAGATTATTGATAATACTGGTCTCTATAGATTATTGGATTATTGATAATGAACTCTTATAGATTATTGATAATACTGATCTCTATAGATTATTGATAATACTGATATCTCTAATTATTGATTATTGATAATACTGATCTCTTAGATTATTGGATATTGAACATACTAGATCTCTCAAAGATCATTGATAATACTGATCTCTCTATAGATTATTGATAATACTGATCTCTATAGATTATTAGATTATTTATAATACTGATCTCTATAGATTATTTATAATACGATCCCTATAGTTATGGAATTATACTTGATTCTATATTAAATATAATACTGATCTCTCTTTAGATTATTGATAATACTGATCTCTATAGTTTATTGATAATACTGATCTCTATAGATAATTGATAATATTAAACTCTCTATAGATTGTTGGATTATTGATAATGCTGATCTCTATAGATTATTGGATTATTGATAATACTGATCTCTATAGATTATTGATAATACTAATCTCTATCGATTATTGATAATACTGATCTCTATAGATTATGTTGATAATACTGATCTCTATAGATTATTGACAATACAGATCTCTTTAGATTGTTGGATTATTGATAATACTGATCTCTATAGATTATTGATAATACTGATCTCTGTAGATTATTCGATAATTGATAATACTGATCTCTATGGATTATTGGATTATTGATAATACTGTTTCTCCTATCAATTATTGATAATACTGTTTCTCTCTAAGATTTATTGGATTATTGATAATACTGATCTCTCTATAGATTATTGATAATACTGATCTCTCTATAGATTATTGATAATACTGATCTCTATAGATTATTGGATTATTGATAATACTGATCTCTATAGATTATTGATAATACTGATCTCTATAGATTATTGGATTATTGATAATACTGATCTCTTTTAGATTAAATTTGGGATATTGATAATACGATTCTTGATAATAGATATAGATTATTGATAATACTGATCTCTATAGATTATTGGATTATTGATAATACTGATCTCTATAGATTATTGATAATACTGATCTCTATAGATTATTGGATTATTGATAATACTGATCTCTATAGATTATTGATAATACTGATCTCTATAGATTATTGATAATACTGATCTCTATAGATTATTGATAATACTGATCTCTCTAGATTATTGATAATACTGATCTCTATGGAATTATTTTGATAAAAACTGATCTCTTATAGATTATTGATAATACTGTTCTATGATTATTGAAAATACTGATCTCTATAGATTATTGGATTATTGATAATACTGATCTCTATAGATTATTGATAATACTGATCTCTATAGATTATTGATAATACTGATCTCTATAGATTATTGATAATACTGATCTCTATAGATTATTGATAATACTGATCTCTCTATAGATTATTGATAATACTGATCTCTATGGATTATTGATAATACTGATCTCTCTATAGTTTATTGATAATACTGATCTCTATAGATAATTGATAATATTAAACTCTCTATAGATTGTTGGATTATTGATAATACTGATCTCTATAGATTATTGATACTACTGATCTCTATAGATTATTGATAATACTGATCTCTATAGATTATTAGATTATTTATAATACTGATCTCTATAGATTATTGATAATACTGATCTCGCTACAGATTATTGCATTATTGATAATACTGATCTCTCTAGATTATTGGATTACTGATAATACTGATCTCTCTATAGATAATTGATAATACTGATCTCCTTAGATTATTGTGTTATTGATAATACTGATCTCTTATAGATAACTGATAATACTGATCTCTATAGATTATTGGATTATTGATAATACTGATCTCTATAGATTATTGATAATACTGATCTCTATAGATTATTGGATTATTGATAATACTGATCTCTCTATAGATTATTGATAATACTGATCTCTATAGATTATTGATAATACTGATCTCTATAGATTATTGGATTATTGATAATACTGATCTCTCTATAGATTATTGGATTATTGATAATACTGATCTCTATAGATTATTGATAATACTGATCTCTATAGATTATTGATAATACTGATCTCTCTATAGATTATGATAATAATACTGATCTCTATAGATTATTGATAATACTGATCTCTCTATAGGATTATTGATAATACTGATCTCTATAGATTATTAGATTATTGATAATACTGATCTCTATAGATTATTGATAATACTGATCTAAGATTGTTGAGATTATTGTAATAATACTGATCTTATAGAATTTTGATAATACTGATCTCTCTATAGATTTTGGGTTTTAATAATCTGATCTTGTTTTAGATTTTTATAATATGTTTCTCTAAATTATTGATTTTTGAAAATATGATCTTTTATAGATTTTGGGTTTTTGTAATACTGATCTTTTATAGATTATTGAAAAATTATGTCTTATGATTTTGATAATTGATCTCTATGAAATTTTTGTAATATGATCCCCTAAATTATTGATTATTTTGATAAACTGATTCTATAGTTTATTAAAAAAATTGATCTTTAGATTATTGTTTAAAAATATTCTCTATGTTTTTGAAATACTACTTTTAAAATTTTGGGATTATTGTAATTTATCTCTATGGGATTATTGAAAATACTGATCTCTAAAATTTATTAAATTTTGATAAAACTGTTTTTATAGTTTAATTGGGTTTATTTTATATTCTTATGATTTTGGATTATTGTAATTGATCTTTTTTATAATTTTTTTATAGATTATGATTTTGGGTTATTGTAATCTTTTTTATGATTATTGATAATTGATTTTTTTATGATTATTAAATTTCTTATGATTAGAAAATTTACTGATCTCTTTTTTAAATTTGATTTTGGGGAATATTTATTTTCTTTTTTAATTTTTTTTTGATATATGATCTCTATGATTATTGATAAAACTGATTCTATAATTTTTTGGTTTATTTTAATATTTTTTAAAGAAAATTTTTGATAATACTGATCTCTAAGTTTATTGAAATTTATCACTATAGATTTTGGATTATTGTAATATGACTTTAGTTTATTGAAATATTTTTCCTCTTTAGTTTTTGTAATACTATCTCATAGTTTTTAAATTATGATTATGATTTTTATTAAAATTGAAATATGTCTCTATGTTTATTGTAATATGATCCTTTTTGGGGTTATTAAATATGATCTCTATAGTTTATTTTTAAATTTAAATGATTTTGGATTATGAAAATATGTCTCTAAGATTAGGGGGATTATTGTAAACTGATTCTCTATGTTTATTGAAATAGATTCTTTAGATTTTGTTTATTGTTACTAATTTAGATTTTTGGGTTTTTTAAAAAACTGATTTTTTGTTTATTGATAATATATTCTATAATTTTTGGGTTTTTGTTTGTTTTAATAGAAAATTTTTATGATTTTGGATTATTTTAATTGATCTTTTTTGGATTATTGATAATACTGATTCTTGTTTTTGGGTTTTTTTTGTAATCTGATTTTTAGTTTATAATACTGATCTCTTAGATTTTGGATTATTGATAATACTATCTCTTTGATTTTGATATAGGGTTTTAAAATTTAGGGTATTGATAAATATGTTTTTATAATTTTGATTATGTTTTTGAAAATACGATTTTTATAATTTTTTTTGATTTTAGATTTTTATATTTTTAGGGATAAAAAAAAAATCTCTAAGTTTTGATTTTAATTGTCTCTATTTAGATTTTTTATATGATCTCTATAGATTATTGTAATACTGATCTCTAAAAAATTTTTGTAATACTGATTTCTATAGATTTTTTGGAAAAATACTGATCCTATAGATTTATTGGATAATTTTGATAATATGATCTCTCTAAGATAATTGAAAATAGTAAGATTCGCTAAATACTTTCTTTGGATTATTGGTTATTATCTTTGATAATATAGAGTTTTTTGGGAAATTTTAAGATTATAAATGAATATGCCTGATAAGGGCTCCCCTTGCCTGGCTGATAACCAGTCCCCTCTCTTAGGCTCAGAGGTAGAGGAAGGGCTGGGGGTTCTCCTTCTGGCAGCACTAACAGCTGCTACATTAAAGTGGGTCCTTAATTTCCTTTCAATAGGATTGAGGATTTTCCCCTTTCTATCTTGGTATTAGACCTGTATAGTCCCATCACTACCGTGTGCCGGACCCCCCAGATATAGGTTTATGTCAGGGAGTGATTGACGTGAGCCTTGTGTGGTTGAGCTCCCAGCCTGGATTATGTTGGTGGTTGGCTTCCATGTTGTGAGATGTCCTGACGTTGTCTTCTTCTATCTCAGGTTTCAGCACCATGAAGGCCCCAACCTCAGTCGCACTGCTCGCCTGCTTTCTGGTCCTCTTGGGACAGGCTGGAGCTCGCCTCTTGGAGAAGAGCTTCATCCACGAGTCTGGGCCAGAGGAATCAGCCAGGTCCTTACTAGATTCTGACCCTGTGAAGAGACAGGGTCCCCCGCTCTCCATAGACTTAAATTTTCATCTGCTGAGGGAGATGATTGACATAGCAAAGAAGGAAAAACAAAAGCAGCAGGCAGCGGACAACCGCCTCCTATTGGATGCCATAGGGAAGTAACAGACCTGCGCCATCCCCAGTCCACCAGACATGTCCACATGTGGGGAGACCCTGGAGTGATCAGACGTGTCTATATGGTGGTCAGGGTGGTCTGCACAGACCAATGGAGCTGGGATATGGATGATAGGGCTTATCCTTCATGTACAGGTCTCCAAATATAAACCTCTGATTTCATGGTTTCCACTTGACTTGTTGTAGTAGATGCAGTAGACAATGCTCGAATCACAATGATCCTGAATTACCCCCAATATTGATCTGTGTCTCCATTGTAGACACTCAAGAAGTAAAAAATGTAATGGAAACCCAAGGCCAACATGGAAATTGCCACCAATGTTCAGACGTGTGTCCAGAGCAAGGGCATAGATGATGGTGGGATCCTGGGGAAACATGGAAGATAGGCCGGGGTGGAATGGAGGCTAATTCTAGAGGAACATTTCAAGGGGGACAATGAAGAGAGTCTATGGCTGATACTAGAAGGAAGGCAGTCGAGTGTGGAGCAACTATCAACCTCTCACAGATGATGGGCATCATCAATGGACCCTCTATATAGACATTCCCCAGGCTCCACCATTGGGAATCCCGGTGACTCCATGGAGCAGGGGTATTCCCTTTAATGCGGTCACAGGGTTAAACAGCGGGGATCGGAGCTGTCCTCCAGTCCCTGCCGCTCACAGAGACTCCTATAGGAATGGAGGTGTTAACTACTATAATACACGGGGCTCGGAGCCGGCAAACCCCTCTGTAGGCATCACTGCCGACAGAGAGCACGATCCGCCAGGCGTCACAACACAGATGGAAGCCTATGGGTGACGGACGCCACTTATGGATGTAATTTATTGGCAATTGTCAGAGATGTCCAATAAAATTACATGTCCTGGCGTGGACGTTACACGGAGACCAGGAGCGTGGTGTGCACTGGGCCTACGTAAGGTCAGCCCTATACCACACGAAACATCTCCAGCAGCAAAATTCACACACAATGGGCCGTATGTATGAAAACCGTCTAGCACGAAGACTGTCCTTGTTGCCCATAGCAACCAATCAGAGCCCACAGCAACCAATCAGAGCCCATAGCAACCAATCAGAGCCCATAGCCCATAGCGACCAATCAGAGCTCATAGCGACCAATCAGAGCATATAGCGACCAATCAGAGCTCATAGCAACCAGTCAGAGCTCATAGCGACCAATCAGAGCTCATAGCGACCAACCACAGAAGATAGCAACCAATCAGAACTCATAGCGACCAATCAGAGCTCATAGCGACCAATCAGAGCACATAGTGACCAATCAGAGCTCATAGCGACCAATCTGTCATGGCACTCCATTAGCAAACAATCAGAGCCCATAACACCCAATCAGACCCCATAGCAACCGATCAGAGCTCATAACAACCAACCAGAGCTCATAGCCACTAATCAAATTCATAGCCACCAATCAGAGCTCAGTTTTCATTTCATATAGAGCTCTGGAGAAATGTAAGCTGAGCTCTGATTGATAGCTATGGGCTCTGATTAGTTACTATGAGCTATAATTGGTTGCTATGGGCTCTGATCAGTTGCTATGAGCTCTGATTGGTTGCTATGGGCTCAAATTGGTTGCTATGGGCTCTGATCAGAAGCTATGTTCTCTGAATGTTCACTATGAGCTGTGATTGGTTACTATAAGCTCTGATTGGTTGCTATCAGCTCTAATTGGTTGCTATGGGCTCTGATTGGTTTCTATGGGCTCTGATTAGTTTCTATGGGCCCTGATTGGTTACTATGGGCTCTGATTGGTTGCTGTGAGCTCTGATTCGTTGTTATGAGCTGTGATTGGTCACTATGGGCTCTGATTGGTTGCTGTGGGCTCTGATTGGTTGCTATGAGCTCTGATTAGTTGCTATGGGCTCTGATTGGTTGCTATGGGCAACAAAGACCATCATACTTCTACGCAGTTTTCATACATAAGGCCTTATAATTCTTAAAGGGGGTTTTCAGTTCCCTACCCCCCACACCTATACTGTATGGACAGCAGTGTGCACAGCGCCGGTGCAGACCAGTGATCTGATCCCTCTGTGGTCACTGTATAGCAATATAATTGATGATGCGGGTGACCCTATAGAGGCTGCATACAATTGTCTGAGTGTGTGCCTGTCCCTGTCCTGTATGTTAATGGTGGGGTTCACATACTTTAGGGTGTAGTGGAGCCTTGACCAAGGTCATATTCACTGTGGGCTGGTGAGGGCAGTGTGCCAGGGCTGCTTATTACTCCCAGTCCGGCCCTGGGTGTGGGAGCCACCGCTGTCCAGGAGGAACATCCCATGAGCGCCCATCTCTGGACAATGTTCCCCGCACCCCGCGGCCTGTAGCCCGCTGACCTTCTGGGGATTAGATATAGCTTGGTCATAGGACACGGGGGTTGGACATGGTTAGACATGGCTTGGTCACAGAACATGGGGGTGACCATTAGAGGACGCACACATGACATCTACACGGGGTGTGTGGGAGCCACCGCTGTCCAGAGGGAACATCCCATCAGCGTTAAGTCTCTGGCCAATGTTCTCCTCACTTCGCAGCCTGCTAGCCTACAAGGGTTAGATATGGTTTGGTCACAGGACACAGGGGTGACCATTAGAGGACGCACACATGACATCTACATGGGGTGTGTGGGAGCCACCACTGTCCAGGAGGAACATCCCATCTACGCCCGGTGTCTGTCCAATGCTCTCTGTACCCCGCCGACCTTTGGGGGTTAGATATGGCTTGGTCACAGGACACTGGGGTGACCATTAGAGGACGCACACATAACATCTACATGGGGGCCACCGCTGTCCAGGAGGAACATCCCATCTGGCCCGGTCTCTGGACAATGCTCTCCGGACCTCTACACCCGCTCACCCTCTCCCACCAGGGGCTTGTTTGGGGTGAGGACATGGGTGATGGATGAGGACTCCGCGGTTACCCAGGATAATAGAGTTAGCCTAAGCGGAGCTGTGACGATGGATAAGTGGATTACCCGGTGACGCACTGCGGCCGCCCCGTCACATCCAGATCCGCAGATGTCTGACACAGATTGATGAGTCTCAGAACAGAGGCCTCGGCTCATGTCCACTCTCCCGAATCATCGCCCCTGTGATCTGCGTCCAGGCACCCGGGCCACATCCATTTACTGCCGCATCATCTCCAGCTGTCATCAGCCACCGCTCCACCGAGGACAAGACGTCCTACAAAGTCTCCTACCAAGAGCAAGGCTCCCATGATGCCCTGGGACTGACAGGGGCCACATACAAGGAGCATATACCCCACAGTAGCTGGTACCCAACCCCGCCGCAGCCTATACACAACAGTAACCTGTACCCAACAGCAACATCCTGTACCCCACAACAGCCTGTACCCCACTGCAACAGCCTGTACCCCACAGCAACCTGTACCCACAGTACTGTACCCCACAGCAGCCTGTAACCCCACAGTCTGTACCCCACAGCAACCTGTAACTCCCACCAGCGCCGCCTGTACCCCACAGCAACCTGTACCCCACAGCTCCTGTACCCCCAGCAGCACCTGTACCCCGCTACAGCCTGTACCCACAGCAGCCTGTACCCCGTAGCTGCACCCTGTAACCCGCAACAGCCTGTACCCCACAGCAACCTGTACCCCACAGCTGCAGTCTGTACCCCACAGCAGCCTGTACCCCACAGCAGCCTGTACCCCACAGCAACCTGTACCCCGCAGCAGCCTGTACCCCACAGCAGCCTGTACCCCACAGCAACCTGTACCCTGCAGCAGCCTGTACCCCACAGCAGCCTGTACCCCACAGCAACCTGTACCCCGCAGCAGCCTGTACCCCACAGCAACCTGTACCCCGCAGCAGCCTGTACCCCTCAGCAGGCTGTACCCCTCAGCATCCTGTACCCCACAGCATCATGTACCCAGCAGCAGCCTTTACCCCACAGCAACCTGTACCCCGCAGCAGCCTGTACCCCACAGCAGCCTGTACCCCGCAGCAGCCTGTACCCTGCAGCAGCCTGTACCCCACAGCAGCCTGTACCCCATAGACATGTTCGGGCACCAGCAGGCATTACATGACCCACACAGAGGTCACATGACCCAGAGACTTTATAGACACAAAGATTCATATATTTATTTCACACTACTATTATTACACATCACTGGGATCACCCCGAAACCTAAACCCCCCCAAAGTCACCATGCTGAGGGGTCGCCGTCCTCTGTCGGGGCCCGGTGTCTGGAAGAAGATGAGAAAATAGTAAATTAGGTCTCTGCTCTATTATTATATAGATATAATGCATGGGGAGGTGGGGCCTGACCTCCAGGACAGGGGGAGGCGGGGTCTGACCTACAGCACATGGGGAGGCGGGGCCTGACCTCCTGCACATGGGTAGGCGGGGCCTGATCTCCAACACATGGGGAGGCGGAGAATGACCTACAGCACATGGGGGAACAGACTTCACCAGGAACGGGATATTATACACCCTGACTGAAGGTGGCCCCACCCCTTTATCATGTCACGCCCCATCACTGATTACATCACTGCTCTTCTTTTAGGCCCCGCCCCCAGCTATTATAACAAAAGCAGCAGAACAGTTATATAACTGACAGATAACTTGTATATGGAGAGCAGGGGATTGTGGGAAGCCACAATATATAACCCTAAATTAAGGGGCCACAATTACCAGGGCCCAGAGTGTTGTCATTAAACAGGGGTTGAAAGTATTAAAGGGACCTACCCTGTATACAGTTTCCGCCATCCAAGGCCAGCGGCTGGTATCTTGGTGCATTCACATGACACCCCTGACATACACATGACATCACCCCTGTTCCATCATTCTTAATCAACCTGTGTATCATCACTTGGATACCCGTACTTTCCTATGAATCACCCCTGTGCATAACAAACTTCACTTGACAATTGCTCGTATCACATGTAATATTACCCTTTTGCGGCTGGAGGTTCTGTATTCCCCAAACCCCAATCAGGACTCTCAGCCTTCCCTCTGAGGTCAGCCTCCTCCATTCCATCTTGTTTCAAACATGTTCGCCAATATCGTCTGACTACATCA
Source organism: Phyllomedusa bahiana (assembly GCA_025379985.1). Classification (NCBI taxonomy): domain Eukaryota; kingdom Metazoa; phylum Chordata; class Amphibia; order Anura; family Hylidae; genus Phyllomedusa; species Phyllomedusa bahiana. Next base: position 45,221 of record JAODAL010023310.1, on the reverse strand, counting down.
CAGTACATGTGGAGATAATACACGGGGGTTGTTCCTCGATATTTACATGTGAGATTTCACGGGAGGTCTGTATTACATGTGTGATATTACACGGGGGAGTCTGTATTCAAGGTGTGATATTACACAGGGGGAGGGTCTGTTATTACGTGTGATATTACCACGGGGGAGTCTGTATTAATGTGTGATTTTTACACGGGGAGAGTCCTGTTTTACATGTGTGATATTTACACAGGGGGAGGGGTTCTGTATTCCCATGTGTGATATTAAACGGGGTGGGAAGGGTCTGTATTACATGTGTGATATTACACGGGGAGGAGGATCTGTTTTACATGTGTGATTTTCACAGGTGGATTTACCCTGGTATTAACATGTGTGTATTAAAACAGAGGGAATGTCTGTATTACATGTGTGATATTACACAGGTGGAGTGTCTGTATTACATGTGTGATATTACACTGGGAGGAGTGTCTGTATTACATGTGTGATATTACACGGGGAGAGTGTCTGTATTACATGTGTGATATTACACTGTGGCTGTGTCTGTATTACATGTGTGATATTACACGGGGGCAGTGTCTGTATTACATGTGTGATATTACACGGGGGCAGTGTCTGTATTACATGTGTGATATTACACGGGGGCAGTGTCTGTATTACATGTGTGATATTACACGGGGGAGGAGTGTCTGTATTACATGTGTGATATTACACGGGGAGGAGTGTCTGTATTACATGTGTGATATTACAAGGGGAGGAGGGTCTGTATTACACGTGTGAAATTAAAATGGGAGGAGTGTCTGTATTACTTGTGATATTACACTGGGAGGAGGTCTGTATTACATTTTGTGGATATTACACTGGGGGAGTGTCTGTATTACATGTGTGATATTCCACAGGGGGCAGTATCTGTATTACATGTGTGATATTACACGGACGGAAGGGTCTGTATTACATGTGTGATATTACATAGGGAGGAGTGTCAGTATTACATGTGTGATATTACACGGAGGGAAGGGTCTGTATTACATGTGTGATATTACATAGGGAGGAGTGTCTGTATTAAATGTGTAATATCACACAGGGGGAATGTCTATATTACATGTGTGATATTACACAGGGGGAGGGTCTGTATTACATGTGTGATATTACACAGGAGGAGGGTGTCTGTATTAAACATGTGTGTATTACACGGGGGGGGGGAGTGTCTGTATTACATGTGTGATATTACACGGGGGCGGAGGGTCTGTATTACATGTGTGATATTACACGGGGGGAGTGTGTGTATTACATGTGTGATATTACACTGGGGAGGGTCTGTATTAAATGTGTGATATTACACAGGGGGAATGTCTATATTACATGTGTGATATTACGAGGGCAGTGTCTGTATTACATGTGTGATATTACACGGGGGAGGGTCTATATTACATGTGTGATATTACACGAGGGCAGTGTCTGTATTACATGTGTGATATTACACGGGGAGAGTCTGTATTAAATGTGTGATATTAAACAGGGGGGGGGTCTGTATTACATGTGTGATATTACACTGGGAGGAGTGTCTGTATTACATGTGTGATATTACACAGGGGGAGAGTCTGTATTACATGTGTGATATTCCACAGGGGGCAGTACCTGTATTACATGTGTGAAATTACCCGGACGGAAGGGTCTGTATTACATGTGTGATATTACACAGGGGGGAATGTCTATATTACATGTGTGATATTACACAGGGGGAATGTCTATATTACATGTGTGATATTACACGGTGGGAGTGTCTGTATTACATGTGTGATATTACACAGGGGGAGTGTCTGTATTACATGGTAAATATTACCCCGGGGGGGAGTGTCTGTATTACATGTTTTATATTCCCACAGGGGGAAAATTTGTCCTTTTATTACATGTGTGATATTTACACGGAGGGAAGGGTCTGTATAATGTGTGTTTATTACACAGGGGGATTGTCTGTATTTCATGTGTGATTTTCCACAGGGGGAGGGTCTGTATTACATGTGTGATATTACACAGGGGGAGGGTCTGTATTACATGTGTGATATTACACAGGAGGAGTGTCTGTATTACATGTGTGATATTACACAGGGGGGAGTGTCTGTATTACATGTGTGATATTACACAGGGGGAGTGTCAGTATACATGTGTGATATTACACGGAGGGAAGGGTCTGTATTACATGTGTGATATTACACAGGGGAAGTGTCTGTATTACATGTGTGATATTACACAGGAGGAGGGTCTGTATTACATGTGTGATATTACACAGGAGGAGTGTCTGTATTACATGTGTGATATTACACTGGGGGAGTGTCTGTATTACATGTGTGATAATACACGGAGGGGAGTGTCTGTATTACATGTGTGATATTACAAGGGGGAGGTGTTCCTGTAATTACATGTGCGATATTACACGGGGGGAATGTCTGTATTACATGTGTGATATTACTCAGGGACAGCGTCTGTATTACACGTGTGATATTACATGGGGAAAGTCTGTATTACATGTGTGATATTATATGGGGCAGTGTCTGTATTACATGTGTGATATTAGGCAGAGGGGCAGTGTCTGTATTATATGTGTGATATTACGCAGGGGGAGTGTCTGTATTTCAATTGTGATATTACACCGGGAGAGTGTCTGTATTACATGTGTGATATTACACGGGGGAGTGTCTGTATTACATGTGTGATATTACATAGAGGAGTGTCTGTATTACATGTGTGATATTACATGGGGGGAGTGTCTGTATTACATGTGTGATATTACACGGGTGGTAGGGTCTGTATTACATGTGTAATATTACGAGGGGGGAATATCTGTTTTAATGTGGGGATATTACGCAGGGGAGTGTCTTTTATAAAATGTTTGATATTAAAAGGGGGGAATGTCTATATACATGGTGGATATTACCGGTGGGAGTGTCTGTATTACATGTGTGATATTACACAGGGGGAGGGTCTGTATTACATGTGTGATATTACACAGGGGAGTGTCTGTATTACATGTGTGATATTACACAGGAGGAGGGTCTGTATTACATGTGTGATATTACATGTGTGATATTACACGGGGGATTGTCTGTATTACATGTGTGATATTACCGGGGGGAGGGTCTGTATTAAAATGTGTGTGTTTACACGGGGGAGGGTCTGTATTACATGTGGGATATTACACGGGGAGGAGGGTCTGTATTACATGTGTGATATTACACGGTGCGGAGTGTCTGTATTAAATTGTGTTTTTTTGTTTATTAAAAGGGGGGAGTGTCTGTTTTTACAGTGATATTACACGGGGAGTGTCTGTATTACATGTGTGATATTACACGGGAGGAGAGTCTGTATTACATGTGTGATATTAAATAGAGGGGAGTCTGTATTACATGTGTGATATTACAAAGGAGGAGAGTATGTATTACATGTGTGAATTACACAGAGGGAGGTCTGGTTTTAAACATGTGTGATATTACATGGGGGGGGTGTCTGTATTACATGTGTGATTTACACAGGGGGAGGTCTGTATTACAGTGGTGTGTGATATAAAAGGGGGGGGTTTTGTCTGTATTACATGTGCGATTTTACACGGGGGGAATGTCTGTATTACATGTGTGATATTATGCAGGGACAGTGTCTGTATTACATGTGTGATATTACACGGGGCGTGTCTGTATTACATGTGCGATATTACACGGGGGGAAGGTCTTTATTACATGTGTGATATTACACGGGGGAGTGCCTGTATTACATGTGTGATATTACACGGGGGGAATGTCTGTATTACATGTGTGATATTACGCAGGGACAGTGTCTGTATTACATCTGTGATTTTACACGGGGAGTGTCTTTATAACATGTGTGATATTCCCACGGGGGAGTGTCTGTATTACATTTTTGATATTACACGGGGGAGTGTCTGTTTTTACATTGTGTGATATTACACAGGGGGGTGTCTGTTTCATGTGTAATATTACACGGGGGAGTGCCTGTATTACATGTGTGATATTACACAGGGGGAGTGTCTGTATTACATGTGTGATATTACGCAGGGGGGTGTCTGTATTACATGTGTGATATTACACGGGGAGTGTCTGTATTACATGTGTGATATTACACGGGGGAGTGTCTGTATTACATGTGTGATATTACACGGGGGAGTGTCTGTATTACATGTGTGATATTACACAGGGGGAGTGTCTGTATTACATGTGTGATATTACACGGGGGAGTGTCTGTATTACATGTGTGATATTACACAGGGGGAGTGTCTGTATTACATGTGTGATATTACGCAGGGGGAGTGTCTGTATTACATGTGTGATATTACATGGGGGCAGTGTCTGTATTACACGTGTGATATTACATGGGGAGAGTCTGTATTACATGTGTATATTACACGGGGCAGTGTCTGTATTACACGTGTGATATTACACAGGGGAGTGTCTGTATGACATGTGTGATATTACACGGGTGGAAGGGTCTGTATTACATGTGTGATATTACGCAGGGGGAGTGTCTGTATTACATGTGTGATATTACACGGGGGGAGTGTCTGTATTACATGTGTGATATTACACGGGGGGAGTGTCTGTATTACATGTGTGATATTACACGGGGGGAGTGTCTGTATTACATGTGTGATATTACACGGGGGAGTGTCTGTATTACATGTGTGATATTACATGGGGCAGTGTCTGTATTACACGTGTAATATTACATGGGGAGAGTTTGTATTACATGTGTGATATTACACGAGGGCAGTGTCTGTATTACATGTGTGATATTACGCAGGGGGAGTGTCTGTATTACATGTGTGATATTACACGGGGGAGTGTCTGTATTAGATGTGTGATATTACACAGAGGGAATGTCTGTATTACATGTGTGATATTACACGGTGGAGGAGTGTCTGTATTACATGTGTGATATTCCACATATGGCAGTATCTTTATTACATGTGTGATATTACACAGGGGGAGTGTCTGTATTAGATGTGTGATATTACACAGGGGAGCAGTGTCTGTATTACATAAGTGATATTACACAGGGGAGCAGTGTCTGTATTACAGATGTGATATTACATGGGGCAGTGTCTGTATTACAGGTGTGATATTACATGGAGGCCGTCAGTAGTGTCCAGGTAAGATTTCAGCAGTGTCTCGGGGTATATTCGGTCTCTATAATAACAGTTGTTATTGCAAATATCTGTATAATATCAGCCACCACCCCCACCTGTGTGGAAGTCAATGGTCCTCAGCATCTCCGACACATGATCCACATTGACACAGAAGTGATCCATGTTTTCATATCCGGGGTCTGGACGGTCAATTGTGGAAACCTTGGACATGTCTGTGATCCTATGGAAACAATAGGGATAACTTTACATGAGGGACACCTGGAGCTGGGGAGGGGAAACAAAGCCATACATAGACTTCAAGGTCCATCACATTCGTATAGGGCGAGACGTGTGTGGAGAGGGCGATACTAGAGGACACGACTGAGTATGATGACCTCACACTGAACAAAGAAGATGGGGACACATAGGAGACATAAGATAAGGAGACATAACACAGCAGCAAGGGATAAATGGAACATGGCGAAACATGAAATAGTACGTTAGAACATGGAAGAACGTCACCTTACATGATGGAGAACATAGAAGGACATGATAGGACATGGCGGGATATGGTGAAGTTAGAAAGACATGATTGGACATGGCAGGACATAAGAGACATTTGCAGAACATGAATGGATGTGGCGGGACATGATGGAGAAGTTGGCAGAACATGAGAGTGTTGTAGACGGAACCACAAAGGGGCTCGACGTCCTAGTGGGGGGTCAAGTCAGTATATTGAATGACACGTGCCAGAGAAAGAAATCACAAACTGACAGCCTGCAATCCAGTGAGCTCTTTGTGTAGCTTTATTGTGCAGCATGGGTTATATAGACAGCTTGTACATGCCATGTGCAAAAATTCCATAGGCAACATGTGACATATATCCAATCTCTCTATTCATTCTCCTTATCAGGTATAGCTTTATTTACCACCTTCTCTTTGTTCTAACTCCTGAGAGTCCGCGCCATATTGGCTCTTAAAGTTATTTTCTTCATTAAAAAAAAAGGCTTTTGCCGGGGCAAAGGGCCATTTGTGGGTAAAATTTGACTTTTTCCCCTAACCCGTTCCAAAACCCGGGTAGGACAGGGGGGGACTGATGGAGAAGTTGGCAGAAAATGATTAGGACTGGGGGACTTTGATGGAAAAAATTTGGTATAACATGATAGGACATGGGGGGACATGATGGAGAAGTTGGTATAACATGATTGGACATTGGAGGACATCATAGAGAAGTTGTCAGAACATGATTGGACGTGGGGTGACATGATGGAGAAGTAAGCAGAACATGATAGGACATGGGGGGAGATGATGGAGAAGTTGGTATAACATGATAGGACAGGGGGGACATGATGGAGAAGTTGGTATAACATGATAGGACATGGGGGGACATGATGGAGAAGTTAGCAGAACATGATAGGACATGGGAGGACATCATGGAGAAGTTGGGAGAACATGTTTAGGACAGGGGGAGGACATGTTGGAGAAGTAGAAGAAAGGGTTAGGCATGGGGGGACATGAGGGGAAAAGGGTTGGCGGGAACATAATAGGACATGGGGGGACATGATAAAGAAGTTGGCAGAACATGATAGTACATGGGGGGACTGATGGAGAATTTGGGTTTGGGAAACATGATAGGCCCTGGGGGGGGACAGGGATGGAGAAAGGGGGAAAGAACATGATAGTAAATGGGGGGCCCATGATGGAAAAAGTTGGCAGAAAACATGATAGGCAGGGGGGGGACATGAGGGAGAAGTTAGAAAGGAAACTTGATAGGACAGGGGGGGGACAGGGATGGAAAAGGGTTAGCAAAACATGATAGGACATGGGGGGACATGATAGAGAAGTTGGGAGAACATGATAGGACATGGGGGGGACATGATGGAGAAGTTGGTATAACATGATTGGACATGGGAGGACATCATAGAGAAGTTGTCAGAACATGATTGGACATGGGGTGACATGATGGAGAAGTTGTCAGAACATGATTGGACATGGGGGGACATGATGGAGAAGTTGGGGGGGGAAAAGAAACTTTTGGGACAGGGGGGGAGATGTTTGGAGAATTTGGGTTTAAAAACTTGATGGAGACAGGGGGGACATGATGGAGAAGTTGGTATAACATGATAGGACATGGGAGGACATAATGGAGAAGTTGGCAGAACATGATAGGACATGGGAGGACATGATAGAGAAGTTAGCAGAACATGATAGGACATGGGGGGGACATGAGGGAAAGTTTTTGGGGCGGGAACATGATAGGACTTTGGGGGACTTTGATGGAGAATAAGCAAAAACCATGATGGACATGTGGGGACATGATGGAGAAGTTGGCAGAACATCATAGGACATAGGGGACATGATGGAGAAGTTGGGCAGAAAAAAAATTGGACATGGGGGGGGAAATAAATGGAAAAAGGTAAGCAGAAAATGATGGGGACAGGGGGGGAGATGAGGGAGAAGTTGGTAAAACCCTTGTTTAGGACGGGGGGGGAAATGATGGAGAAGTTGGTATAAAAAGACTGGGACATGGGGGGGACATAATGGAGAAGTTGGCAGAACATGATAGGACATGGGAGGAATGATAGAAAAGGGGTTAGCAAAAAACATGATAGGACATGGGGAGGGACTTTGATGGAAAAATTTGGGGGCAGAACATGATAGGACATGGGGGACATGATGGAGAAGTAAGCAGAACATGATAGGACATGTGGGGACATGATGGAGAAGTTGGCAGAACATGATAGGACATAGGAGGACATGATGGAGAAGTTGGCAGAACATTATTGGACATGGGGAGGACTTTTGATGGAGACGGTTGGCAGAACTTTAATTTGGGAAACATGGGGGGGACATGATAGAGAAGTTAGCAGAACATGATAGGACATTGGGGGACATGATGGAAAAAGTTAGCAGAACATGAGGGGGGGGAAAAACATGTGGGGTTGATGGAGAATTTTAGCAAAAAATTAAATGGGAAACGGGGGGGGACTTTAAAGGGAAAAAGGTTGCAAAAACATGATAGGACTTTGGGGGGATTTTTTTTAGAGAAGTTGGCAAAACATGATAGGACATGTGGGGACATGCTGGAGAAGTTGGTATAACATGATAGGACATGGGGGGACATGATGGAGAAGTTGGCAGAACATGATAGGACATGGGGGGACATGATGGAGAAGTTGGTATAACATGATAGGACATGGGGGGACATGATGGAGAAGTTGGCAGAACATGATAGGACATGGGGGGACATGATGGAGAAGTTAGCAGAACAGTTTGGGACGGGGGGGGGACATGAGGAGAATTTGGGGTGAACAGATGGGAAGGGGGGGGAATGAGGGGAGAAGTTAGTAAACATATAGGACAGGGGGTAATGATGGAGTATTGGGGCAAACAGATAGGACATGGGGGAAATTTGGGGAGATTGGGAAGGACATGATGGAGAAGTTGGCAGAGCATAATGTAATATGATATAACATGGCTGGAAGTGATGGGACTTGGGGGGACACAGAAGAACATGACGAGACATGGCTGCATGCGAGCAGATGTTACAACATGGCAGCCAAAATGTGCCCCTCCCTCCGTGATATCCTGCGGAACATGATAGGACATGGGGGGACATGATGGAGAAGTTGGCAGAAAATGATAGGACATGGGGGGACATGATGGAAAAATTTGGCAGAAATAAAGGGAAAGTGGGGACATGATGGAGAAGTTGGCAGAAAATGATAGGACATGGGGGGACATGATGGAGAAGTTGGCAGAACATGATAGGACATGTGGGGACATGATGGAGAAGTTGGTATAACATGATAGGACATGGGGGGACATGATGGAGAAGTTGGTATAAAGATAGGAAAGGGGGGGGACATGATGGAAATTTGGTATAAATGACTGACATGGGGGGGAATAATGGAGAAGTTGGCAAAAACAGAGGGGACTGGGGGGACTGATAGAGAATTGGGCAAACATTATGAACAGGGGGGACATAATGGAGAAGTTAGCAGAACATGATAGGACATGGGGGGACATGATGGAGAAGTTACAAAAACATGATAGCACATGGGGAAACATGGGGAAAATTTGGTATAACAGTAGGAAGGGGGGGGCTTTGAGAAGTTAGCAGAACATAATAGGACATGGGGGACATGATGGAGAAGTTAGCAGAACATGATAGGACATGTGGCGACATGAGGAAAATTGCAAACATGATAGACATCGGGGGACATGAGGAGAATTAGCAAAACTGATGGGGACAGGGGGGCTGTAGAGAATTGGCAAAACATAGGACATGGGGGGACATGATGGAAAAGTTGGCAGAACATAAAGGGGACATGATGGGAAGAAAGCAAACAGATGGGACATGGGGGAATTAGGGAAAAGTTAGAGAACATGATAGGACATGGGGGTACATGATGGAGTAGTTGGCAGAACATGATAGGACATGGGAGGACATGATGGAGAAGTTGGAAGGACATGATGGAAAAGTTGGCAGGGCATGATGTAATATGATATAACATGGCTGGAAGTGATGGGACTTGGGGGGACACAGAAGGACATGACGAGACATGGCTGCATGTGAGCAGATGTTACAACATGGCAGCCAAGATGTGCTCCTCCCTCCGTGATATCCTGCGGAACATGATAGGACATGGGGGGACATGATGGAGAAGTTGGCAGAAAAAGGGGCAGGGGGGGAATGAGGGGAAAAGTTTGGCAAAAATGATAGGAAGGGGGACATGATGGAAAAGTTGGCGAAAATGATGGACAGGGGAGAATGAGGGAAACTTTTGCAAAAAATAAAATTAGGACGGGGGGACATGATGGAGAATTGGGTAAACATGATGGGACAGGGGGGGAATGATAAAAAGTTAGCAGAACATGATGGGACATGGGGGGACATGATGGAGAAGTAAGAACATGATAGGACATGAGGGGACATGATGGAGAAGTTGTTATAACATGATTGGACATGGGGGGAATGGGAGAAGTTCCCAAAATGATAGGACATGATGGAGAAGTTAGCAGAACATGATAGGACATGGAAGGACATGATGGAGAAGTTGGCAGAACATGATAGGACATGGGGGACATGATGGAGAAGTTGGCAAAACATGATTGGACAGGGGGGACATGATGGAGAATTTGGGAGAACATGATAGGACATAGGGGGACATGATGGAGAAGTTGGTATAACATGATTGGACATGGGAGGACATCATAGAGAAGTTGGGAGAACATGATAGGACATGGGGGGACATGATGGAGAAGTTGGTATAACATGATTGGACATGGGAGGACATCATAGAGAAGTTGGGAGAACATGATAGGACATGGGAGGACATGATGGAGAAGTTAGCAGAACTTAATGACTTGGGGAACGGGATGGAGAATTTGGGCAGAAATGTGGGGACAGGGGGAACATGATGGAGAAGTTGGCAGAAAATGATTGGACAGGGGGGACATGATGGAGAAGTTGGCAGAACATGATTGGACAGGGGGGACATGATGGAGAATTGGAAAACTGATGGGAAAAGGGGGGGACATAGGGAGAATTGGTATAACATGATTGGACATTGGAGGACATCATAGAGAAGTTGTCAGAACATGATAGGACATGGGGTGAATGAGGGAGAAGAAAGCAGAACATGATAGGACGGGGGGGAGATGATGGAGAAGTTGGTTAACAGATAGGAAAAAGGGGGGAAGATGGAGAAGTTGGTATAACATGACTGGACATGGGAGGACATAATGGAGAAGTTGGCAGAACATGATAGGACATGGGAGGACATGATAGAGAAGTTGGCAGAACATTATAGGACATGTGGGGACATAATGGAGAAGTTAGCAGAACATGATAGGACATGGGGGGACATGATGGAGAAGTTAGCAGAACATGATAGGACATGGAGGGACATGATGGAGAAGTTGGTATAACTATGGGACGGGGGGGGGACTGATAGAGAATTAGCAGAACATAAGGACGGGGGGGACATGATGGAGAAGTTAGCAAAACATGATAGGACTAGGGGACATGAGGAGGTTGGCAGAACATGATAACTGATGGAAAAGTAAGAGAACATGATAGGAAAGGGGGGAATGAGGAAAAGTTAGCAGAACAGATAGGACAGGGGGGGACATGATGGAGAAGTAAGCAGAACATGATAGGACATGGGGGGACATGATAGAGAATTGGAGAAATTATAACTGGGGGGACATGAGGGAGAAGTAAGCGAACAGATGGGCATGGGGGGACTTTTGATGGAAATTTAGCAGAACATGATAGGACATGGGGGGATATGATGGAGAAGTTAGCAGAACATGATAGGACATGGGGAGACATGATGGAGATGTTGGTATAACATGATAGGACATGGGAGGACATGATGGAGAAGTAAGCAGAATATGATAGGACATGGGGGGACATGATGGAAGAACAGAAATGTAGGACAAAAGGGGGAAATGATAGAAGTTGGCAGAACATGATAGGACATGGGGACATGATGGAGAAGTTGGCAAAACATGATTGGACAGGGGGGGGACTGAGGAAAAGTTGGTATCATGATGGGGCAGGGGGGGACATATGGAGAATTTGGGTATAACATGATTGGACATTGGGGGAATCATAAGAAGTGTCAAAACCCATGTTTGGGACAGGGGGTGACAGATGGAAAAGAAAGAGAAATGTGGGACATGGGGGGGGATGAGGGGGGAAAAGTGGTAAACTGATAGGCCCGGGGGAAATATGGAGAATTGGTATAACATACGGGACATGGGGGCAAATGGAAAATTTGGCAGAACTGATGGGACAGGGGGGGAAATGATGAAATTGGCAGAACATTAAAACATGGGGGGACATAAGGAGAAGTTAAAAACATATGGGACAGGGGGGACATGTGGAGACTTTAGCAAAAATTGACGGGAAGGAGGGAATATGGAAAGGGGGTTAACATATAGGACAGGGGGGGGGACAATGAGAAGTTGCAAAAACAGATAGGACATGAGGGGAAGGAGAATTAGCAAACATGATGGGACATGAGGGACATGATGGCGAATTTGGTATAACATGATTGGGACAGGGGGGGACATGATGGGATTTGGGCAGAACGATGGACATGAGGAGAATAAGAAACATGATGGGACAGGGGGGGACATAATGGAGAAGTTACAAACTGAGGGGACTGGGGGGGACTGATGGAAATTTAGCAAAAATATAGACATGGGGGGACATCATAGAGAAGTTGGGAGAACATGATAGGACATGGGGGGACATGATGGAGATTTGGGTTTTAAAACTGATTGGACATGGGGGGAATCATAAGAATTGGGAGAACAGATGGGACATGGGGGGAATGAGGGGGAATTGGTAAACAGAGGACAAGGGATATAGAGAAGTTGGCAAAAAATTTGATAGGACTGGGAGGACAGATGGAGAAGAAAGCAAAATATAGGACAGGGGGAGACATAGGGAAAATTTGGGCGAAATGATAGGAAGGGGGAACATAGGGAGCTTAAAAAAATATGGGACAGGGGGGACTGATGGAGAAGTTGGTATAACATGATAGGACATGGGGGGGACATGATAGAGAAGTTAGCAGAACATGATAGGACATGAGGGGACATGATGGAGAAGTTAGCAGAACATGATAGGACATGAGGGGACATGATGGAGAAGTTGGTATAACATGATTGGACATGGGGGGACATGATGGAGAAGTTGGCAGAACATGATAGGACATGATGGAGAAGTAAGCAGAACATGATAGGACATGGGGGGACATGATGGAGAAGTTAGCAGAACATGATAGGACATGGGGGGACATGATGGAGAAGTTAGCAGAACATGATAGGACATGGGAGGACATGATGGAGAAGTTGGCAGAACATGATAGGACATGGGGGGACATGATGGAGAAGTTGGTATAACGTTTGGCATGGGGGGACATCATAAGAATTTTGGGGGAACATGATAGGACTGGGGGGACATGATGGGAATTGTTAACATGTTTGGGCATGGAGGCCATCATAGAGAATTGTCAACTATAAACATGGGAGGACATGATGGAGAAGTAAGCAGAACATGATATGACATGGGGAGACATGGGGGAAATTGGGCAAACATGATAACATGGGGGGACTTTGGGAGAATTGGGCAAAAATGATTGGACGGGGGACAGATGGGAAGTTGGCAGAACATGATTGGACAGGGGGGACAATGGAAAGTTGGTAAAAATTTGTGGGACGGGGGGGGGACATGATGGAGAAGTTGGTATAACATGATTGGACATTGGAGGACATCATAGAGAAGTTGTCAGAACATGATAGGACATGGGGTGACATGATGGAGAAGTAAGCAGAACATGATAGGACATGGGGGGAGATGATGGAGAAGTTGGTATAACATGATAGGACAGGGGGGACATGATGGAGAAGTTGGTATAACATGACTGGACATGGGAGGACATAATGGAGAAGTTGGCAGAACATGATAGGACATGGGAGGACATGATAGAGAAGTTGGCAGAACATTATAGGACATGTGGGGACATAATGGGAAAATTAGCAGAAATGATGGACAGGGGGGGACATGATGGGAAGTTACAGAACTTATAGGAAGGGGAGGACATGATGGAAATTTGGGAAAAAACAGTAGGACATGGGGGGACAGATAGAAAAGTTAGAAACAGATAGGCAAGGGGGGACATGAGGGAGAATTAGCAAACTGATGGAAAAAGGGGGACATATAGAAGTTGGCAAAAGATGGACTTGGGGGGAAAATTGGAGAAGTTAGCGAACATGAAGAATGGGGACATGATGGAGAAGTTAGCAGAACATGATAGGACATGAGGGACATGAGGAGAAGTTACAAACTGATGGACAGGGGGGATATAGGGAGAAGTTAGCGAACATGATAGACAGGGGGAAATGATGGAGATTTGGTTTAAAAACATGATAGGACATGGGAGGACATGATGGAGAAGTAAGCAGAATATGATAAGACATGGGGGGACATGATGGAGAAGTAAGCAGAACGAAACATGGGGGAACATAGGAAAGTTGGCAGAACATATGGACATGGGGACATGAGGGAGAGGTTGGCAAAAACATGTTTGGGGAAAGGGGGACATAAAAGAGAAGTTGGTTAACAGATAGGACATGGGGGACTAGGGAGAATTGGATAAATGATTGGAATTGGGGGCATCAAGAGAAGTTGTCAGAACATGATTGGACATGGGGTGACATGATGGAGAAGTAAGCAGAACAGTTTAACAGGGGGGAATGATGGAGATTTGGTTAAAAAAATATAGGAGGGGGGTTTAGGGAGAAGTTGGATAACAGCTGGACATGGGGGGACTAATGGAGAAGGGGCAGAACTATGGGACATGGGGGGACATGATAGAGAAGTTGGCAGAACATTATGGACTTGGGGAAAAAATGGAGAGTTACAGAACAGATGGGACATGGGGGGACAGATGGAAGTTAGCAGAACATGATAGGGAATGGAACTAAGGAGAAGTTGGTTAACATGAGGGGACAGGGGGGGGACATAAAAGGAAGTTAGCAGAAATGATGGGACATGAGAGACATAAGGAAAAGTTCAGAACGATGGGACATGAGGGGCATGATGGAGAATTGGTATAAAATGTTTGGAAAGGGGGGAATGATGGAGAAGTTGGCAGAACATGATAGGACATGATGGAGAATAAGCAAACATAAAGGGGAAGGGGGGCAAAATGGAGAATTTAGAAAATGATAGGACATGGGGGACAGAGGAAAGAAGTTGCAGAACATGAAGGACAGAGGGGACATCATAGAGGTTTTGGGAGAACTGATAGGACAGGGGGGACATGTTGGAGAAGTTGGTTAAATGTTTGGGACATGGGAGGACATATGGGAAATTTTGGGAGAACATGATAGGACATGGGGGGACATGATGGAGAAGTTGGTATAACATGATTGGACATGGGAGGACATCATAGAGAAGTTGGCAGAACATGATAGGACATGGGAGGACATGATGGAGAAGTAAGCAGAACATGATAGGACATGGGGAGACATGATGGAGAAGTTGGCAGAAACTTTGGGGACATGGGGAACATGGGGAGACGTTAGAAACAGATGGACAGGGAGGGACATATGGAAAATTTGGGTTTTAAATGATAGGAATGGGGGGGGACATAAGGAATTTTGCAGAACATGTAGGACATGGGGGGACATGAGGAAAAGTTAGCGAACATATAGGACATGGGGGGACATGAGGGAAAATTTGTTAAACTGTTTTGGAAAGGGGGGGGACATGGGGAAAAATTTGGGCAGAACATGAAGGAATGATGGAAAAGTAAGCAAACTGATGGACATGGGGGGACAAATGGAAAATTAGCGAACATGTAGGACATAGGGGGACGAGGAGAAGTTAGCAAAACAGATGGGAATGGGGGAATCAAAGAAATTGGGGGAAAACAGATAGGACGGGGGGAATGATGGAAATTGGTATAACAGATTGGAATGGAGGAATCAAGAGAATTGGGAGAACATGATGGACGGGGGGGCATGAGGGGGAAGTTGGTAAAACATGAGGGGAAGGGGGAGACATCATGAGAATTGTCAGAACATGATAAGACATGGGGGACTGATGGAGAAAAAGCAGAACATGATATACTTTGGGAGAATGGGGAAATTGGAAACATTAACTGGGGGAGACATGATGGAGAAGTTGGCAGAAAATGATTGGACGGGGGGGGGGGGGGACATAGGGAGAGTTGGCAAAAACATATGGGACATGGGGGCATGAGGAAATTTGGGGCAGAACATGATTGGACGGGGGGGACATATGGGAATTGGTTAACATGATAGGCAGGGGGGGGACATGTGGGAAATTGGGAAGGACATGATAAAATTTGGCGGGGCATGATTAATATGATATAACACGGGAAGGATGGACTTGGGGGGACACAAAAGGGGACAGCGGAATGGTGCAGTGAGAAATGTTACAACGGCAGCCAAGATGTGCCCCCTCCGGATATCCTCGGAACATATGGGACAGGGGGGGAATGATGGAGAAAGGGCAAAACATATGGGACTGGGAGCATTGGGGAGAAGTTGGGCAAAAAAGAGGGACAGGGGGACATAAAGGAAATTGGCAAAAATATGGGGACTTTGGGGGAATATGGAGAATTTGGGGCAGAAAATGATTGGACGGGGGGGACATGATGGGAAGTTGGTAAACATGATGGTTTGGGGGGGGACATGATGGGAATTTGGAAGGACATGAGGAAAAAAAGTTGGCGGGGGCTATTTTAAAATATTAACATGCTGTAATGATGGGATTGGGGGGGGACACAGAGGACATAAAAATGGTGATTGAGCAGATGTTACATCATGGCAGCCAAGATGTTACCCTCCCTCGGTGATATCCTGAGGTGAGTTCCTCATACTTACTTCTTGATCAATTTTTTCCCCATCTGTAAAAAGAGAGGAGATTAATTTTCAGCCCGGGGTAGACCTCTGCATTGAAGCTTAGTCACTGACAGGGTCCCCCCCTCGGGAAGGGGCCTTGGGGTTTCGCCAGGGACTGATGGAGACTCTACTATTTGGAGGTAACTTCCAGGTGGTCTCCATGTTGGCGGATCAGGCCCCTGACATATTGCAGCTTCTCCTCCTGCTCGCGGGTGATCATCTGCAACAGCTCCTTCTTCCTCTCCTCTAAGATGTTATACAAGGAGTCAAAACGCTGGCTGAGGTGCTGTTTCTGCCTACGACTGTTGTCCTGTCACCAAAAGGAGGAAGAAACTTTACTACTATGAACGTATCTAGTAAGGACAAACAATCCACGTTCTATACAGCCTGTCCATGTGATTATGATCAGGGAACTCAGCCACTTCTCCTATATCAAACGCCAGGATTTCTGACTTTAGGAAACCACAGAACTGAGTATTGGCTTCAACTGTGGATCTTTCATATACATATTTGGTGTCTAGCTTGGCAATTACTGTATATGTTCTGGATCCCGGCGGCCGAAATCTCTACCTGTGGTACTCCTATGAGAAGTTATGAAATCCCTCTCTAACCTTAGCAGTAGGAAGGACTGAGGGGGTCTGGCTGTCCTTTTAAGAATCTGAAGACAGGAAGCACAGAACCAGGAGATACATCAAGCATTGGAGGATGTATCCATAGTCTCCAAGTTGCTCTCCCCAGAAGAGTCTCTCGCTCTCCTCACCAGATTGGAGGTAAATGGTGGCAAACTGCAGACTATAGCCGTGGCCAAACATGGCCTGAGAAATTCATTGCAAAATCTCCATTCACCATTGGATTTTGGCACTAACACTATGGGGCTGGACCACCCACTTTTGGACCTCTCAGTCACCCCCAGCTCTAACATTCTCCGGACCTCTTTGGAAATGACCTCTTGGTGGGCCTCCAAGATCCTATGTGGCTTCAGGTTCACTCTCACTTGGGGATCTGTAGGGATCTCATGTTCTATCACATTGGTACGACTGGGAGTTTCCATGCACAGATCTTGATTCCTCTACAGTAGATCCCTACATTGTTGTTTTTGGGAGGGAGATAGGAGAGGGTCTCTGAGATTTCAACTGCTTCAATGTTCAGTCGCCAGACAAGAAGCTTCAGGAAGGTCTCTCTCCTTCCAGGGAGATTGACCTGGTACACGGGACAAGATTGACAGAAATCCCTAATCTCTAGGTAACATCCTGGCCAATAGAAGCACTGTAGGACCCTCTTGAGTGTTTTGTCTGTCCCTAGGTGACCTCCCAACGCAAGCAGGTGGACCATATTCATTACCATATGTCTTTATGGTCCTGGGGTTGATAGCTGCTCTACCACCTTGTCCCTTATTTTGGTCATCCGGTTCAAAAGTTCATGATCCAAGACAAAGTGAGGGAACTGGTTGTCTACCCCATTGAGGACCGTCACATTCTGCAGCTCCCCTTTCAAGGTCAAGTCCCAGAGTTGGGCCGTACCAAAATATTCCGGGGAAACCTCCAAATCAGGGACATTTTCCTCTGAGGTTGCCTCTTCCTCATTGTCCTCTGCCAGGAAATACAGAGGAAATTCCAGGATTACTTCTGACCCCCCACCCACGTGGTTGTCCGGGCACCCTGGGTGACTTAGCAGAGCTGCCTTTTCCCACAAGTCCCAGAAGAAGGGGCAGGCATGACCAACAGTTACATCATGTAGTAAGCATTTCACCACCTCCACATTAGGTCACCCAGCCTTTCTCGAGGGTAACCTAGTCCACCGGGTAAACCTTGGTGTCCCCGTAAATAGATGTGTCCCCCAGCTTTTTCTCAGGGACCTACACATGATGGAGAGAGGCCAAGATGAGAGTGACCAAGCTCCTTGAGTCAAACAGTCCTAATATTAGGGTCCCGTTTACAGTTAGTTTACACATCTGGGGTCCCTCTCCTTTGGTTGGTATGGGGCTACAAGCGGGCTGGGGCAGGCCGCGGTGCTGTCCATGGGTTCAGTGGTGAGGGAATGCTGGGCCGCCACATGACCTGGGACCTTTGAGCTCTTACCTCGATGCTCTTACAGATTTCCTCCATCTGAGTGATGATTGCCTGGATCCGGTCGTTCCCAGCCACCAGCATGGCGATCCCATCACTGAGGTCGCTCTGTGGAAACACTGATGTCACTTACTGTAAGGCTGTCAGTATGGAGGTGCACAAAGGGCTACATGGTAGAAGGGGACATAGCGTAGAAGCGTGCACAGGGTAATAGTGGATACTGGGTAGAAGGGGCCACAGGGTAGAAGAAGGCACAGGGTAGAAGTGGATACTGGTTAGTAAGGGGTCACAGGGTAGAAGAAGGCACAGGGTAGAAGTGGATACTGGGTAGAAGGGGCCACAGAGTAGAAAAAGGCACAGGGTAGAAGTGGATACTGGGTAGAAGGGGACTTAGGGTAGAAGCGGGCACAGGGTAGAAGTGGATACTGGGTAGTAGGGGCCACAGAGTAGAAGAAGGCAGTGTAGAGGGCAACATGGGGTGGAGGCAGACACAGGGTAGAAGAGAGCACAGGGTAGGAGGTTTCTAAAGGTAGACAGGAACACAGCGTAGAAGCAGACACTGGGTAGAAGGTGCCACAGAGTAGAAGGGGACAAAGGATAGAAGTGGACACTGGGTAGCAAAGGGCACAAGGTAGAAGAGGACACATGACAGAAGCGGGCACAGGGTAGAAGGGGCCATGGCGTAGAAGGGGGCAGAGGGATAAATGTTAGAAGGGACACAGGGTAGAAGGAGACTAAGGGTAAAAGAGGACATAGGATAGAAGTGAACAGAGGGTAGAAAGGAGCACAGGGTAGAAGGGAGCACATGAGAGAAGCGGGCACAGGATAGAAGAGGATACAGGGTAGAAGGAGGCTAAGGGTAGAAGAGGACACAGGATAGAAGTGGACAAAAGTTGGAAAGGGTCACAGAAGGGAGCACGGGGTAGAAGGGGCCATAAGAAGCCGCCACTACCCTCAGGTCTGGATGTGTCATCTTCAAAGGGTCTAGACCCCACATGGAGCCACCACAAATCTGAGGTCAGGATGGCACCTCCAGAGGGCCTAGACCCCACATGGAACCACCTCTACCCTGAGGTCAGGATGCGTTATCTCTAGAGGGCAGAGACCTCACATGGAGCCACCTCTACCCTGAGGTCAGGATGTGTCACCTCGAGAGGGCCCAGACACCGCATGGAGCCACCTCTACCCTGAGGTCAGGATGTGTCATCTCCAGAGGGCCCAGACCCCACATGGAGCCACCTCTACCCTGAGGTCAGGATGTGTCACCTCCAGAGGGCCCAGACCCCACATGGAGCCACCTCTACCCTGAGGTCAGGATGTGCCACCTCCAGAGGGCCTAGACCCCACATGGAACCACCTCTACCCTGAGGTCAGGATTTGTCACCTCCAGAGGGCCCAGACCCCTCATGGAGCCTCCTCTACCCTGAGGTCAGGATGTGTCACCTCCAGAGTGCCTAGACTCCACATGGCGCCACCTCTACCCTGAGGTCAGGAAGTGTCATCTCCAGATGGCAGAGACCCCACATGGAGCAACCTCTACCCTGAGGTCAGGATGTGTCACCTCCAGAGGACCCAGACCCCACCTGGAGCCACCTCTACCCGGAGGTCAGGATGTGTCACCTCCCGAGGGACCAGACCCTGCATGGAGCCACCTCTACCCTGAGGTCAGGATGTGTCATCTCCAGAGGGACCAGACCCCGCATGGAGCCACCTCTACCCTGAGGTCAGGATGTGTCACCTCCAGAGGGCCTAGACCCCACATGGAGCCACCTCTACCCTGAGGTCAGGATGTGTCACCTCGAGAGGGCAGAGACCCCACATGGAGCCACCTCTACCCTGAGGTCAGGATGTGTCATCTCCAGAGTGCAGAGACCCCACATGGAGCCATCTCTATCCTGAGCTCAGGATGTGTCAACTCCAGAGGGCCTAGACCCCACATGGAGCCACCTCTACCCTGAGGTCAGGATGTGTCATCTCCAGAGGGACCAGACCCTGCATGGAGCCACCTCTACCCTGAGGTCAGGATGTGTCATCTCCAGAGTGCAGAGACCCCACATGGAGCCATCTCTATCCTGAGGTCAGGATGTGTCATCTCCAGAGGGCCTAGACCCCACATGGAGCCACCTCTACCCTGAGGTCAGGATGTGTCATCTCCAGAGGGCCCAGACCCCACATGGAGCCACCTCTACCCTGAGGTCAGGATGTGTCACCTCCAGAGGGCCCAGACCCCACATGGAGCCACCTCTACCCTGAGGTCAGGATGTGTCATCTCCAGAGGGACCAGACCCCGCATGGAGCCACCTCTACCCTGAGGTCAGGATGTGTCATCTCCAGAGGGCAGAGAACTCACATGGAGCCACCTCTACCCTGAGGTCAGGATGTGTCACCTCCAGAGGGCCTAGACCCCACATGGAGCCACCTCTACCCTGAGGTCAGGATGTGTCACCTCCAGAGGACCTAGACCCCACCTGGAGCCACCTCTACCCTGAGGTCAGGATGTGTCATCTCCAGAGGACCCAGACCCCACCTGGAGCCACCTGTACCCTGAGGTGAGTATGTGTCATCTCCAGAGGACCCAGACCCCATGTGGAGCTACCTCTACCCTGAGGTTAGGATGTGTCATCTCCAGAGGACCCAGACCCCACCTGGAGCCACCTCTACCCTGAGTTCAGGATGTGTCTTCTCCAGAGGACCCAGACCCCATGTGGAGCCACCACTACATGACTGAGGGTGAGGCTGGTGGCCGGAGTGGGATATGGGAAGACCCAGTGCCCTCTCTATGATCAGTTATGACATGATGGTACCTTCTGCCTATTGTAGACGCTGGAGAGCGGGGCCACTTCACAGTCCTTGTGGGCTCCGAACACTTTGCACATGGAGCAGGTTGGGGTCTCACACGTCAGGCAATAGATGTTGATCTTCTCATCCTCATGCTCTTCGCACAGTAAGTGCTGCTCTGTTTTGGTGTTAAGAGGCCTGGAAAACAATGATGGTGACTCTCACAGATAGGGGCCACACAGGGACACATGAAATCTCAGAGAGCTTCACCAGATGTCCTTCTCCCTCCATCAGAGATAACGTCCACTATTATAGGTTCTGGCTGGACACTGGGCTGGCTAACCTTGTTATATACTAGTATAGCAATGGGAGGGGACAGTACTGATGGGATCACCCTAACTGCACTACCACCAGAGGGGCACAAGGCACAGAGGTAAGTGTGCTTTGGGGTCCTTCCTTTTGGACATTACCATTTGTTGGGACTTTCTAAACTTTTCCATAAGTTTGCGTATTTCTGCAACTTTCCATAGAGATGTCCTCTACCTGGGACATCTCTATGGAAGAGGTTTGAGTGTGACTGGCAGAGGGGTATTAGGGAAGCTGTTGCCCTCTTCCTTCACTGCATGATGCAACTTTTTTAATATTGTAGGACAGTCTCTAGGATAGTCTTAAATTTGTGCTCCCATCATGTATTTGGGTGGTATATGGATAGGGTACACCATCAAAGTCTGATAGGTGTTTGTTCCAACTCTGGGACCTGCACCTATCTCAGGAATGGGCTCTGAAATGTTCGGCTCAGAATGGCGAGCTGGTTGCACATGCGCCCGACTCTCCATTCTGTTCTATAGGAGTCCTAAGTGCGGCTGAACATTCTGCTCCCCTGTACTAGGAACACCCATAGAACAGAATGGAGAGTCGTGCAAGCCTGACTGGTTCTCCATCCTGAGTCGACACTTTTGAGGGCCCATTCCAGATATATGTGCAGATACCACCTCTCGACTTGATGGAATATCTTGATTTTATGTCTTCAAAGTCTATGGTAGGAGCACTCCTATAGGTCTACGTCTTCTGTTTTGGATGAAGAGGATCTGATTGGTTTTTGCACCCTTCACCACTTCCTCTACCCCAAGCTTACTATGAGGTGGAGATCGTGTGAGAATGAAGTGTTTCATCCATGACGGATAGATTCAGGGTCACAGTGAGATCCCAATTAATACTTCCATCTTGGAGAACGTTTACATCCACACTGCACCTCTTATGGAGGTACCCGTGCTAAATCACATACAGGTCATCTATAGGTTGTCATGGTTCACTTCAGGGTCTAGGGCCCTTTCATAATTTGAGGTCCTTTCCAACCAAGGTTTACAGACAGTCGTCCATCCTATGAAGGTCAAAAGAGACTCCAGAACTGTAAGTGGGCAATAAGACAATTTCGGTGGGTGCACACTTAGGGTCACATGTATGAAACTGTTTAGGTCTAAAACTTACTCTTTTGCCCATAGTAACCTATGGGCAAAAAAGTGAGTTTTAGACCTAAACAGGTTCATACATGTGGCCCTTAGTTGTGGGTCCTTATTGTGAGCATGGTGATACCAACGTCACCATGTGTAGGTTATTCTGCTTCCCGACTATTATCCAAGTGCTTCCATTCTTTTACTTGTACCGAGCCCCAAATATTTTGTGGTGTGTGGCGGTGTAGCTTGTTATATTGTGGCGGTGCAGCTTGTTATAGAGTGGCGGTGTAGCTTGTTATAGAGTGGTGGTGTAGCTTGTTATAGAGTGGCGGTGCAGCTTGTTATATTGTGGCGGTGTAGCTTGTTATATTGTGGCGGTGTAGCTTGTTATAGAGTGGTGGTGTAGCTTGTTATATTGTGGCGGTGTAGCTTGTTATATTGTGGCGGTGCAGCTTGTTATAGAGTGGTGGTGTAGCTTGTTATATTGTGGCGATGCAGCTTGTTATAGAGTGGCGGTGTAGCTTGTTATATTGTGGCGGTGCAGCTTGTTATAGGAAGGGGTTGGGTGTAGCTTTTTTAAAATGGCGGTAAGTTTTGTTTATTGTGGCGTGTACTTTTTTATAGATGGCGATGACTTTTTAAAGAGTGGCGGTGAGCTTTTTTATATTTGGCGGTGCGCTTTTTATAGATGGCGTGTTTTTTTTTTTATATTGTCGGGCAGCTTTTTAAAAGAGTGGTGGTGTACTTTTTATAGAGCGGCGTGTGCTTGTAATTTTTGGGCATGCAGTTTCAAAGAGTGGCGGTGTACTTTTATGAGGGTTGGTGTAGTTTTGTTATTTTGTGGCTTGGCTTTTTTATATTGTGGAGATGAAAGTTTTTATAGAGTGGGGGTGTAGTTGTTTATTGTGGCGGTGCAGCTTTTAAGATCGTGGTGTAGCTTGTTATAGAGGGCGGTGCAGTTTGTTTTTGATTTGGTTTGTAGCTTGTTATTTTGTCGATGCGTTGTTATAGAGTGGGGGTGTAGCTTGTTATTTTGTGGCGGTGCAGCTTGTTATATTGTGGCGGTGCAGCTTGTTATATTGTGGTGGTGTAGCTTGTTATATTGTGGTGGTGTAGCTTGTTATAGAGTGGTGGTGCAGCTTGTTATAGAGTGGTGGTGCAGCTTTTTTTAAATTGGGGGGCGATGCAGCTTCTTATAAGTGGGGGGTTTTTCTTGTTATATTGTGGGGGTTTGGCTTTTATAGAGGGGGGTTTTGGGTTTGTTATGAGGGGGTGCGCTTGTTATTTGTGGTGGTGCGCTTGTTATTTGGGGCGATAAGCTTGTTATAGGTGGGGGTGCCTTTGTTAAGGGGGTGTTGTACTTTTATATTGTGGGTGGTGTGCTTTTTAATTGTGGGGGTTTTGGGCTTGTTATATTGTGGCGGTGCAGCTTGTTATTTTGTGGCGGTGCAGCTTGTTATATTTGGTGGTGAAATTGTTATATTGTGGTGTGTATTTTATAGAGTGGTGGTCCCCTTGTATGGGAGTGGTGGTGCAGCTTGATATTGTGGCGAGCAGCTTCTTATAAGTGGCGGTGTAGCTTTTTAATTGTTCGGTGCAGCTTGTTTAGAGTGGTGGTTTGTATTTGTTTTTGAGTGGGGTGTAGTTTGTTATAGAGTGGTGGATACTTGTTTAATGGGGGGGTGCAGCTTGTTATAGAGTGGCGGTGTAGCTGGTTATAGAGTGGCGGCAGCTTGTTATAGAGTGGCGGTGTAGCTTTTATAAATTTTGGCGGGCACGTTAATTGTGGCGGGTAGTTTTATAGTTGTGGCATGCAGTTTCTTAAAAGAGTGGGGGTTTTTTTTTTTTATATTGGGTGGTGCAGCTTTTTTAAAGGTGGTGGTGTAGCTTTTTAAGAGTGGGGGTGCAGCTTTTAAATTTTGGGGCTGCAGTTGAAATTTTTGGGCGATAAAGCTTTTAAGAGGGCGGGCAGCTTTTTATGAGTGGTGTTGTAGCTTGATATTGTGGCGGGTACTTTTTAATTGTGGCGGTGCACTTAAAAAAATTTTGTGGCGAAAAAGCTTTTTATAGAGTGGCGTGCACTTTTTGAGTGGTGTTGAGCTTTTTTAAATTTGTGGGGTTTACTTGTTAATTGGGGCGGTGTAGCTTGTTTTGGGGCGGTGCATTTGTTTATTGTGCGGCAGTTTGTTTTTTTGGTGGTGTAGTTTGTTATATTGTGGTGGTGACTTGTTATAGGGGGGGGGGTGCAGCTTGTTATAGAGTGATGGTGCAGCTTGTTATATTGTGGCGATGCAGCTTCTTATAGAGTGGGGGGTGTAGCTTGTTATATTGTGTCGGTGCAGCTTGTTTAAGTGGTGGTGTACTTGTTAAGAGGGGGTTTGGTGACTTTTATAGGATGGCGGTGTAGCTTTTTATAGGTGGGGGGGTTAAGCTTGTTAAATTGTGGGGTGCGCTCGTTATGGTGGCGGGTAGCTGGTTATATTGTGGCTGCCTTTTATTTTGTGGGGGGTGCACTTTTATATGTGGCGATGCACTTCTTATAAGGGGCGGTGGGGCTTGTTATAGATGGGGTTACTTGTTATAGGGGGCGGTGTAGTTTTTTAAAATTTGGGGGTAGCTTGTTTAGAGTGGCGGTTGCTTGTTATAGGTGGGGGTGCACTTGTTTTAGAGTGGCGTGCAGCTTTTTTATAGAGTGGGGGTTTTGTAGCTTTTATAGGGGTGGGAGCTTGTTATAGAGTGGCGGTGCACTTTTTTTTAAGTGGCGGGGTAGCTTTTATAGAGGGGGGTGCAGCTTTTTTTATAGAGGGCGGTGCACTTGTTATAGAGTGGCGATGCAGCTTGTTATAGAGGGGGGTTGCGCTTGTTATAGAGGGGGCGGTGCATTTTATAAGTGGGGGGCAGTTGTTAAAAGGGGGGGCGGTGTAGCTTGTTATATTGTGGCGGGGCGTTGTTATAGATGGCGGGAGCTTGTTAAATTGTGTGGGGCAGCTTTTATAAGGGGTGGTGTAGCTGTTTTAGAGGGGCCGGGTGTAGCTTGATATAAGGGGTTTGTAGCTGATATTGGTCGGTGCAGCTTGTTATAGGGGGCGGGCAGTTTTAAGATTGGGGTTTTGACTTTTAAAATTGTGGGGGTGTAGTTTTTAAAATTGTGGCGGTGCAGCTTTTAAGAGGGGGTGGTGTAGCTTGTTATATTGTGGGGGGTGCACTTTTATAGGGGGTGCAGCTTTTTTAAAATGTGGTGGTGAGCTTGTTAAAAGGTGGTTTTTAGCTGTTATAGAGTGGCGGTGTACTTTTTAATTGTGGGGTGCAGTTTGTTTTTTTTGGGCGGGTACTTTTTAAAATTTTTGGGGCGTGCAGTTTGGTTTAGAGTGGGGGTGCGGGGCTTGTTTTATTTGGGGGTGCACTTGTTATAGGTGGTTTGTGCTTGTTATAAGTGGTGGTGGCTTTTTTAAAATTGTGGCGTGCAGCTTGTTATAGAGTGGTGGTGTAGCTTGTTATATTGTGGCGATGCAGCTTGTTATAGAGTGGCGGTGTAGCTTGTTATATTGTGGCGGTGCAGCTTGTTATAGAGTGGTGGTGTAGCTTGTTATATTGTGGTGGTGCAGCTTGTTATAGAGTGGTGGTGTAGCTTGTTATATTGTGGCGGTGTAGCTTGTTATATTGTGGCGGTGCAGCTTGTTATAGAGTGTTTGCACTTGTTTATTGTGGGGGGTGCGTTTTTATAGAGGGGTGGTGAGCTTTTTTTAAAGATGGCGTGCAGCTTTATAGGGGCTTTTAGCTGTTATAGAGTGGGGTTATTTTTTTTGGTGGGGTAGCTTGTTATAGAGTGGCGGTGTAGTTGTTTATTGGGGGGTGCAGTTGTTATAGAGTGGGGGGTGTCTTTTTTATAGATGGGGGTGTATTGTTAAGAGTGGTGGGTAGTTTATTAAAATTTTTTTTTTTCTTTACCCTTTTATAACCCCCCCCTTAGCTTTTATTTTTTTTTTTTTTTCGGCGGTGCACTTGTTATAGATGGTGGTGTGCTTTTTATATTTTTGGCATGCAGCTTGTTATGAGTGGGGGTGTACTTGATATTTTTTTATGCAGCTTTTATAGGTGGGGGTGTAGCTTTTATAAAAGGGGGGCGGTGCGCTTTTAAAAGTGGGGTTAGCTTTTATAGACTGGCGTGCCTTCTTATAGAGGGGCGGTGAGCTTTTTATATTGGGCGGTGCAGCTTTTTATGATTGGTGGTTAGCTTTTTTTAATTGTGGGGGTGCCTTCTTAAGCGGTGGTGCAGCTTGTTATAGAGGGGGGTGTAGTTATTAAAAGAGGGGGCGGGAGCTTTTTAAGAGTGGCGTTGTAGCTTTTTATTTGTGGCGGTGAGCTTGTTATGGGTGGTGGTCAGCTTGTTAAGGTGGGGGTTTGCTTTTTATAGAGTGGCGGTTCAGCGGGTTATAGATGGAGATCAGTTGTTATGGTGGTGGTCAGCTTGTTTAATTTTGTGGGGGGTGCAGCTGTTATAGAGGGGGTGCAGCTTGTTATAGGTGGAGATGCAGTTGTTAAGTTGGTGGTGCAGCTGTTATTTTTTGGCGGTGCAGCTTGTTAAGAGTTGGGGTGTAGCTTGTTAAGAGTGGTGGGGTAGCTTGTTATATTTTTTTCGGCAGCGTTATAGAGTGGCGGTGTAGCTTGTTATAGAGGGTGGGGTACTTGTTTATTGGTCGGTGCATTTTGTTATAGAGGGGGCGGTGACTTGTTTAGGTGTGGTGGTGCAGCTTGTTTTATTGTGGCGTTTCTGCTTGTTATAGTGTGGCGGTGCAGCTTGTTATAGAGTGGCGGTGTAGCTTGTTAAGAGTGGTGGTGTAGCTTTTAAAATTGGGGCGATGCGCTTTTTTATAGATTTGGGGGTTTTTTGGCTTGTTATATTGTGGCGGGCAGCTTTTTAAAAAAAGGGGGGGTGAGTTTTGTTATAGAGTGGTGGTGTGCTTTTTATATTGTGGCGATGCAGATTTTAAAATTAGTGGTTGAGTTTTTAATGGGGTGATTGATATTTTTGGCTTTGCAGCGAAAAAGTGGCGGTGCAGTTTGTTTTAAGTTGGTAGTTGTTAAGATTGGGGGTTTGCAGCTTGTTATATTGTGGCGGTCAGCTTTTTATAGAGTGGGGGGAAACTTTTATAGGGGGGGTTTTAGCTTGTTAAAAATTTGGGGCGATGCGTTTGTTTTATTGGCGGTGAGCTTTGTTATATTGGGGGGGGCAGCTTTTATAGAGGGGAAATGCAGTTGTTTAAAGAGTGGCTTGCAGCTTGTTATAGAGGGGTTGTAGTTTTATTTTGGGGGCGGTGCAGCTTTTTTATTGTGGCGTGCGTTGTTATATTGTGGCGGTGCAGTTTGTTATAGAGTGGTGGTGCAGCTTGTTATATTGTGGCGGTGCAGCTTGTTATAGAGTGGTGGTGTAGCTTGTAATATTGTGGCTAAGCAGCTTGTTATATTGTGGTGATGCAGCTTGTTATTGAGTGGCGGTGTAGCTTGTTATATTGTGGCGGTGCAGCTTGTTATAGAGTGGCGGTGCCTTTTTATTTTTGGGGCGGTCATTTTTTTATAAGGGGTTTGGTGTAATGGTTATATTGGTGGGGAGCTTGTTATAGAAGGCGGTGCAGCTTGTTAAGAGGGGTGGTGTAGCTTGTTTATTGTGGGGGTGCAGCTTTTTAGGTGGGGTGCAGCTTGTTATATTGTGCGGGCAGCTTTTTAAGAGTGGTGGGGTATTGTTAAATTGTGCGGGCGCTTTTTATAGATTTGGGTGGTGTAGCTTTAATTTTGGCGGTGCAGCTTGTTAAAGAGGGGGCGGTGTAGTTTTTATATTTTTTTTGGCGGGCGCTTCTTATAGAGTGGTGGTGTCTTGTTATATTTTTCGGTGCAGCTTTTTTATATTGTGGCGAAGCACTTGTTAAAGATAAGGTGTAGCTTGTTAAGAGTGGCGGTGCAGCTTTATAGAGGGGGGTAGTTTTTTAAAAAGTGGCGGTGCAGCTTTTTTAAAGATGGTGGTGAGCTTGTTATATTGTGGCGGTGCAGCTTTTTATAGAGTTGAGGTGAAGCTTGTAATATTGTGGCGGTGCGGCTTTTTTAATTGGGGGGAAACATTTGTTATAGAGTGGCGGTGCAGTTTTTATAATGGGGGGCAGTTTGTTAAAAGGTGGTGGGTACTTGTTAAGAGTGGGGGTAGCTTGTTTTATTGTGGGGGTCATCTTTTAGAGGGGCGGTGTATTTTGTAAATTGTGGGGGTTTTCTTTTTATAAGTCAGTGCACTTGTTATAGAGGGCGGTCAGCTTGTATATTGGGGGGGTGTAGCTTGTTATATTGTGGCGGTGCAGCTTGTTATAGATGGGGGGTTTTTACTTGTTATTTGTGGCGGTGCAGCTTTTTTAAAATTTTGGGGCGGTGTGCTTGTTATAGAGTGGGGGTGTAGCTTGTTTATTGTGGCGTTGCAGCTTGTTATAGAGTGGTGGTGTAGCTTGTTTTTTTTGGGGCGGTGCAGTCTTTAGAGGGGTGGGAAGCTTGTTATATTGTGGCGGTGCAGCTTCTTATAGATTGGTGGTGTAGCTTGTTATATTGTGGCGGTGCAGCTTGTTATAGAGTGGCGGTGTAGCTTGTTATGGATTGGGTTGGGGCACTTTTAAGAGTGGCGGGTAGCTTGAATATTGTGCGATGCAGTTTCTTAAGGGTTGGCGGTGTACTTCTTATAGGGGGTGGTGTGCAGCTTTTTAAAAGAGTGGCGGGTAGCGGGGTTTTAAAGAGGGGGTGCAGCTTGTTAAAATTTTCGGTGTACTTGTTTTTTTTTGGGGCGGGCACTTGTTATAGAGTGGCGGGGGCTTTTATATTGTGCGAGCAGCTTCTTATAGAGTGGGGGCAGCTTGGTTATATTGTGGCGGTGCAGTTGTTAAGTTGGTGGGAGTTTTGTTAAGAGTCGGTGCAGCTTGTTAGATGGTGGTGCAGCTTTTTTAATTGTGGCGTGCAGCTTTTTATAGATCGGTGTACTTGTTTTTATATTGTGGCGGTGCAGCTTGTTATAGAGTGGCGGTGTAGCTTGTTATATTGTGGCGGTGCAGCTTGTTATAGAGTGGTGGTGTAGCTTGTTATATTGTGGCGGTGCAGCTTGTTATAGAGTGGCGGTGCAGCTTGTTATAGAGTGGCGGTGCAGCTTGTTATAGAGTGGCGGTGTAGCTTGTTATATTGTGGCGGTGCAGCTTGTTATAGAGTGGTGGTGTAGCTTGTTATATTGTGGCGGTGCAGCTTGTTATAGAGTGGTGGTGTTTGGGTTTAAAAGTGGTGGTGAACTTTTTATGAGGGGGTGGTGCAGTTTGTTATTTTGGTGTTGCAGCTTTATTTTTGGGGGCGATCAGCTTGTTAATTGTGGGGTGCAGCTTTTTATAGGGGCGATGAGCTTGTTAAGAGGGGGGGCAGCTTGTTTTTTTGTGGGGGTGCAGCTTTTAAGAGGGGCGGTGTGCTTGTTATATTGGGGGGTGCAGTTTGTTATAGGTGGTGGGTACTTGTTATAGTTGGCGGTTAGCTTTTATAGGTGGGGGGTAGCTGTTAAGAGTGGCATGCAGCTTCTTATAGAGTGGTGGTGCAGCCTGTTATAGAGTGGTGGTGTAGCTTGTTATATTGTGGCGGTGTAGCTTGTTATATTGTGGCGGTGCAGCTTGTTATAGAGTGGTGGTGTAGCTTGTTATATTGTGGGGGTGCATTTGTTATATTGGGGGGTGTATTTTTTTATATTGGGGCGATGCATTTTTAAGGTGGCAGTGTGCTTTATAAAGGGGGCGGTGCAGTTCTTATAGAGGGGGGTGTAGCTGTTATAGAGGGGTGGTCAGCTTGTTAAGAGTGGGGTGTACTTTTATAGAGTGGGGTGTAGCTTGTTATATTGTGGCGGTGTATCTTGTTATATTTGGGGTGTACTTGTTAAGAGGGGGTTTAGCTTGTTATTTGTGGCGGGTAGCTTGTTATATTGGGGCTTTTGTAGCTTGTTATATTTTTGGGGTCATTTTGTTATAGAGTGGCGGTGCAGCTTGTTATAGAGTGGTGGTGTAGCTTGTTATATTGTGGCGATGGAGCTTCTTATAGAGTGGTGGTGTAGCTTGTTATATTGTGGCGGTGCAGCTTGTTATAGAGTGGCGGTGCAGCTTGTTATAGAGTGGTGGTAGTTTTAATTGTGGCGATGCAGCTTTTTTTAAAAGAGTGGGGGTGTACTTGTTATATTGTGGCGGGCAGCTTGTTATAGAGGGTGGTGTAGCTTTTTAAAGGGTTTTGTTCTTTTATAAGTGGCGGTTACTGTTATATTGGGGGAAATGCAGCTTGTTATAGATGGGGGTGTAGTTTGTTAATTGTGGCATGCAGCTTGTTATAGATGGCGGGCAGTTGTTATAGAGGGGTGGTTATTGTTATAGAGTGGTGGTGTAGTTTTTTTATAAGTGGCGGTGCAGCTTTTATAATGGTGGGTGATTTGAGATGGTTTGGTGTAGCTTTTTATAGATGGTTTTGCAGCTTTTAAAAGGTGGTGGGTACTTGTTTAAATTGGCGGTGCAGCTTGTTATAAGGGGCGGTGTAGTTTGGGTTAATTGTGGCTGCAGCTTGTTTAGAGTGGCGGTGTAGCTTGTTATATTGTGGTGATGCAGCTTCAAAGAGGGGTTTTTACTTATTATTTTTTTTTTTTTTGGCGGTGCGTTTTTTTATAGGTGGGGGGTGTAGGTTATATTGTGGCGTAGTTTTGTTATAGATGGGGGGTGTAGCTGGTTAAAGTGGGATGCACTTGTTATGAGTGGGGGTGTAGCTTGAAATATTGTGTGGTGTACTTTTATAGAGTGGGGTTAGCTTGTTAATTGTGCGAGGGCAGCTTGTCTAGAGGGCGGTGTAGCGTTAAAGGTGGCGGTGTAGCTTGTTATATTGTGGCGATGCAGCTTGTTATATTGTGGCGGTGCAGCTTGTTATAGAGTGGCGGTGCAGCTTGTTATATTGTGGCGGTGCAGCTTGTTATAGAGTGGCGGTGTAGCTTGTTATATTGTGGCGATGCAGCTTGTTATAGAGTGGCGGTGTAGCTTGTTATATTGTGGCGTTCCCCTTTTTATAGAGGGGGGCGGGTAGCTTGTTTATTGTGGCGGTGCAGCTTTTTATAATGGCGGTTTTAGCGTTAAAATGTGGCAACCTTGTTATGATGGCGGTGTAGCTTTTAAATTTGGGGGGTGTACTTGTTATAGAGTGTGGTGTACTTGTTAATTGTGGCGAGCAGCTTGTAAAGAGGGCGGTGTATTGTTAAAAGGGGGGCGGTGCAGTTTTGTTAAATTTTGGCGGGCAGCTCTTAAGAGGGGCGGGCCTTTTAATTGGGCAATGCGCTTGATATAGGTGGGTGTAGCGGTTTAAAATTGTGGCGACACTTGTTAAGAGTGGTGGTGAGCTTGTTAATATTGTGGGGTGCAGCTTCTTATGAGGGCGGGCAGCTTGTTAATTGTGGCTCCCTTTTGAAAAAAGGGTGTGT
Organism: Phyllomedusa bahiana; assembly: GCA_025379985.1. Lineage (NCBI taxonomy): Eukaryota > Metazoa > Chordata > Amphibia > Anura > Hylidae > Phyllomedusa > Phyllomedusa bahiana. The sequence goes on along the minus strand of JAODAL010023310.1, from coordinate 12,836 downwards.
GGGTAGTGGTTAATTGTGGCGATGCACTTGTCATAGATGGGGGGTTGAAATTTTTATAGAGGGGGTGGTAGTTGTTATAGAGTGGCGGTGTAGTTTTGTTTAAATTGTGGGGGTTTCAGCTTGTTAAGATGGCGATCCCGCTTGTTAAAAGAGTGGTGTGCAGCTTTTTAGAGTGGCGGTGCGCTTTTTATAGAGTGGCGGTGCAGCTTTTTTATAGAGGGGCGGTGTAGCTGTTAATTGTGGCGGTGCAGCTTTTATAGAGGGCGGTGAAATTTTTATATTGTGGCGGTGCGTTTTTATAGAGGGGCGGTGTAGGGTTTAAAAGGGGGCGAGCAGCTTGTTAAGATTTGGCGTGTAGCTTTTTAATTGTGGCGATGCACTTGTCAAGATTTTGGGGGTGGCTTGTTAAAAGGTGGCGGTGCAGTGTTATATTGTGGCGGTGCAGCTTCTTAAAGAGTGGCGGTGCAGTTTTTAATTGTGGCAATGCAGCTTGATAAAAGGGTGGTGTAGCGGGGTTATATTTTTTGGCGATCAGCTTTTATAGTGGGGGTGTAGCTTGTTAATTGGGGCATGCAGCTTGTTATAGAGGGGCGGTGTAGCTTCTTAATTGTGGCGATCGGCTTTTTATAGAGTGGTGTTGTACTTTTATATTGTGGTGGGCAGCTTTTTAAGATTTGGGGTGTACTTTTTATAGAGGGGCGTGTAGCTTGTTATAGAGGGGCGGTGTAGTTTTATTATATTGTGGTGGTGAGCTTGTAAAATTTGCGGTTGAGCTTTTTAATTGTGGCGAGCAGCTTCTTATAGGTGGGGGTGTATTGTTAATTGGGGTGGTGTAGCTTGTTATAGAGGGGGGGGTGAAAGCTTTTTAAGAGGGGGGTGTAGCTGTTTAGATGGCGGTGTAGTTTTAAATTTTGTGGCATGCAGTTTCAAAAGAGTGGCGGTGCAGCTTCTTATAGAGTGGTGGTGTAGCTTGTTATATTGTGGCGGTGTAGCTTGTTTAAGTGGTTGGGGGGTTTTAGCTTTTATGATGGCGGTGTGCTTGTTTTTTTGGGGCGGTGCAGCTTGTTATAGAGTGGCGGTGAGCTTTTAAATTGTGGCGATCACTTCTTATAGAGTGGCCTTTTGTAGCTTTTATTTTGGGCGGTGCAGCTTGTTAAGAGGGGCGTGTAGCTGTTTACAAGGGGCATGCAGCTTTTTATAGAGGGCGGTGACTTGTTATTTTGGGGTGGTGTAGTTTATAAGTGGGGTGTAGTTTGTTAATTGTGGCGATGCAGCTTGTCATAGAGTGGCGGTTTTTGTTTGTTTAAATTGTGGGTGCAGCTTGTTTTTTTGGCGGTGCATTTCCTTTTATAGGTGGGGCGTTTGTTATATTGTGGCGGTGCGCTTTTTTATAGATGGCGGGTGTAGCTTGTTATATTGTGGGTTATGCAGCTTCAAAAGTGGGGTGTAGCTTTTATATTGTGGCGGGCAGCTTGTTATGGGTTGCGGAAAGCTTGTTTATATTGGGCGGTGGGGCGTTATGGGGGCGGTGTACGGTTCAATGTGGCGTGCGCTGTTATGAGGGGCGGTGAGCTTTTATTTTTTGGTTGTAGCTTTTATAAGTGGGGTGTAGCTTGTTATATTTTGGCGTGCGCTTGTCATAGAGGGGCGGGGGTAGTTTGTTTAAGATGGCGTGCAGTTGTTATATTGTGGGGGTGCAGTTTTCTTATAGAGGGGGCGGGCAGTTTGTTTATATTGTGGCAATGCAGCTTGTTATAATGGGGGTGTAGTGGTTATTTTTGTGGCATGCACTTGTTAAAAGGTGGTGGTGTACTTGTTATATTGTGGCGATGCAGTTGTTAAGAGTGGGGTGAGCTGTTATATTTGGTGGTCAGCTGTTAAGAGTGGCGGTGTAGTTGTTATGGGTTGGGGGTGTACTTGTTATAGAGTGGGGTGTATTTATTTATTGTGGGGGTTGTAGCTTGTTATAAGGGGCGGTGCAGCTTGTTTATTGGGCAAAAGCAGCTCAAAAGATTGGTGGTGTCGCTTGTTATTTTGTGGGGGTGTACTTGTAATAGAGGGGGCGGGCAGCTTGTTAAGAGGGGGCGGTAGCTTGTTTTTAGAGGGCGGTGTAGTTTGTAATTTTTGGCAGCAGCTTCTTATAGAGTGGGGGTGTACTCTTATAGAGTGGTGGTTATTTTTTAAATTTGGCGGTGTCTTTTTAAGAGTGGCGGTGTAGCTTGTTATATTGTGGAGATGCAGCTTCTTATAGAGTGGCGGTGTAGCTTGTTATATTGTGGCGGTGCAGCTTGTTATAGAGTGGCGGTGTAGCTTGTTATATTGTGGCGGGCAGTTTTTAAATTTTGTGGATGCGCTTGTTATATTGTGGAGGTGCATCTTGTTATAGAGGGCGTGCAGTTTTTAATAGATGGGGTTTTGTGCTTTTATAGAGTGGGGGTGGGAAAATTTTGTGGTGGGTGCTTGTTTTATTTGGGGGTGCAGCTTGTTAAGAGTGGGTGTAGCTTGTTATTTTTGGGGCGGTGCAGCTTTTTATAGATGGCGGATAGCTTTTTAAAATTTTGTGGTGCGTACTTGTTAATTGTGGGGGGCAGCTTGTAAAAAGGGGGTTTAGCTTGTTATTTGTGGGGGTTTGCACTTGTTATAGAGGGGGGCGTATTGCTTGTTATATTGTGGCGGTGCAGCTTGTTATAGAGTGGTGGTGTAGCTTGTTATATTGTGGCGGTGCAGCTTGTTATAGAGTGGTGGTGTAGCTTGTTATAGAGTGGCGGTGTAGCTTGTTATATTGTGGCGGTGCAGCTTGTTATAGAGTGGCGGTGCAGCTTGTTATAGAGTGGCGGTGTAGCTTGTTATATTGTGGCGATAAAGCTTGTTATAGAGTGTTGGTGTAGTTTGTTATAGAGTGACGGTGCAGCTTGTTATAGAGTGGAGGTGTGCTTGAAAAGAGTGGGGGTTTGTAGCTTTTATTTGTGGCGGTGCAGCTTGTTATATAGTGGCGTTTGCTTGTTAATTGGTCGGTGGTTGTTATAGAGTGGTGGTGAGCTTGATATACGTGGCGGGTAGCTTTTTTTAAAGGTGGCGGTGTGTTGTTAATTGTGGCGGTGCAGCTTTTTATAGAGGGTGGTGTAGCTTTTAAAAATTGTGGCATGAGCTTCTTAAAGGGCGGTGTAGCTTGTTAATTGTTCGGTGAGCTTGTTATAGAGTGGCGGTTAGTTGTTTTTTTTGTGGGGTGCAGCTTGTTTAAGATGGGGGTGTAGCTTGTTATATTGTGGCGGTTTAGTTGTTATAGATTGGTGCAGCTTTTTAAAAATTTTTGTGGCGTGCGCTTGTTTATAGAGGGGTTTGTAGTTTTATAGAGTGGCGGTGCAGCTTGTTATAGAGTGGTGGTGTAGCTTGTTATAGAGTGGTGGTGCAGCTTGTTATATTGTGGCGGTGCAGCTTGTTATATTGTGGCGATGCAGCTTGTTATAGAGTGGTGGTGTAGCTTGTTATATTGTGGCGGTGCAGCTTGTTATAGAGTGGTGGTTAGTTTTGTTAATTGTGGGGGTGTGCTTGTTATAGGGGGGCCGGTGTAATTTATTTTGTGGCGGTGTATTTGTTTAGATTGGTGGTGCAGCTTGTGAAATTGTGGGCTGGTGGCACTATTCTAGGAGTGGTGGTGTAGCTTGTTATAGAGTGGCGGTGCAGCTTGTTATAGAGTGGCGGTGTAGCTTGTTATATTGTGGCGGTGCAGCTTGTTATAGAGTGGTGGTGTAGCTTGTTATAGAGTGGTGGTGCAGCTTGTTATAGAGTGGCGGTGCAGCTTGTTATATTGTGGCGATGCAGCTTGTTATAGAGTGGCGGTGCAGCTTGTTATAGAGTGGCGGTGCAGCTTGTTATAGAGTGGCGGTGTAGCTTGTTATATTGTGGCGGTGCAGCTTGTTATAGAGTGGCGGTGTAGCTTGTTATATTGTGGCGGTGCAGCTTGTTATAGAGTGGTGGTGTAGCTTGTTATAGAGTGGCGGTGCAGCTTGTTATAGAGTGGTGGTGTAGCTTGTTATATTGTGGCGGTGCAGCTTGTTATAGAGTGGTGGTGTAGCTTGTTATATTGCGGTGTAGCTTGTTATATTGTGGCGGTGCAGCTTCTTATAGAGTGGCGGTGCAGCTTGTTATATTGTGGCGGTGCAGCTTGTTATAGAGTGGCGGTGTAGCTTGTTATATTGTGCGAAGCACGCTTCTAATATAGTGGCGTCGAAGCTTATATAAGTGGCGGTGTAGCATTGTTTATAGATAGGTGGTGTATGCATGTTATATTGGGCCGATGCAGCTTGTTATAAGCAGGTGCGGAGTATCTATGTTATAGAGTGGCGGTGTAGCTTGTCATATTGCACTGGTGTAGCTTGTTACATTGTGATTCTTCTTGTTAGAATGTATCCATGTATTTCCTTCTACGGGGTCTGCTGTGTATACTGTGTATCACAAGACATTATGGGAAAAGAGCTGGAAGCTCAAGCGCCCTCTATTGGATGTAACAAATCCTCAATTTGCTTCTGACCACACTGAGATCATTGGAGAGCAAAAGGGAAATTTATCCAAGGCCAAGCATAACTCATCTGCAAACATCGTTTTCGGGTTTTGCCTCTCGTCGGTGGAGAGCAGAATTTGCTGGCTGGCTGGGTGGGAGGCAATGAGTGGCTCAGGGAGGGGGATATCTCTCCTTGGGGAGAGCACCATATAGGTGTGTGGGGATTTGAAGATTACCTTTATGCACCCCACTAAGCATCTGCATATCACAATACTGTGTCTCAACCAGGATGACCACATGGGGGAGGGAAGTATTCCAGGTGCAGTCATTGGCTGCTATCACATACCTGACCTTGGAGATATACCCTGGGGTAACCCTGGTTCTGATCATTCATCTCTGCTGGCTGTGGTGGGGCATTGGACACTGCCCATAGGGTAATCAAGCAGCACATGTGGGGGGTTGTAGTATTAGTTGCAGTAGTAGTTCTTGTAGTTGATCAATGTGATTTTGAAGGAGGAAGAAGTCACAGCCTCTATTGCAATAAGAACTTAGGGCAAGGAGTCGTAGCGGTAGCTGGCATCTAAGTGCCAAAGTCATGTGCCCATTATGGGTGTTATAATGTGCAGCAAGTGTAAAGCCACTGGCACTGCTCCTTGTTTGGACACAAAGTAAAGATGGAAGATGTGATCGCCGTCGCTCTGATCTCGTCTATCTTAGCTATTACTATACGACATAGGAGTGGACAGTGTTCACTTATATAAGCATTTTGTTGTTTATTTTGTATGTTTTTAAATCTTCCTGTTTAGTGCCAGTCTCTGATGGTCTATTCATGGAAGACATGGTGGCATCGGTGGGACCACAGCACTGTGGATCTTGAATATCATAGATGTTACTATAGGTCATAGGAGCAGACGGTTTTTTTACTAATTTATGTATTTTGTATGTTTTTAAGTTTCACTGCTCAGTGCCAGTCTCTGCTGGTCTTTTCATGAGAGCCACAGTGGTAGCGGTGAGACCACAGCACTGAGGATCTTGTCTATTGTAGATGTTACTATTGACCATAAGAGCAGACAGTGTTCACTTAGTTATGTGTTTTGTTGGTATTTTGCATGCTTTGGAGTCTTCCTGTTCAGTGCCGGTGTCTGATGGTCTATTCACGGAAGACATGGTGGCATCGGTGGGATCACAGTACTGAGGATCTTGTCTATCATAGATGTTACTATAGGACATAAGAGAAGATGATGTTTACTTCTGTATGTGTCTTGTTGGTATTTTGATGTTTTTGAGTCTTCCTGCTCAGTGCCAGTGTCTGATGGTCAATTCATGAGATACATGGTGACATTGGTGGGACCATAGCACAGAAGATCTAGTCTATCGTAGCTGTTACTATAGGACATAAGAGCGGATGGTGTTCACTTACTTATGTGTTTTGTTGGTATTCTATATGTTTTTGAGTCTTCCTGCCCATTGCAGCATTTGAAGGTCTATTCATGGAAGACATGGTGGCATCGGTGGAACCAAAGCACTGAGGATCTTGTCTATCATAGATGTTACTATAGGTCATAGGAACAGACGGTTTTCACTAATTTATGTATTTTGTATGTTTTTAAGTTTCACTGCTCAGTGCCAGTCTCTGCTGGTCTTTCATAAGAGACATGGTGGCATCGGTGGGACCCTAGTACTAAAGAACTAGCCTATTGTAGCTGTTACTATAGGACATAAGAGCAGATGGTGTTTACTTATGTGTTTTGTTGGTATTTTGTATGTTTTCTGAGTCTTCCTGCTCAGTGCCAGTGTCTGATGGTCTATTCATGAGAGTCATGGTAACATAGGTAGGACCACAGCACTGAAGATCTAGTTGATCATAGCTGTTGCTATAGGACATAAGAGCAGACGATTTTCACTAACTTATGATTTTTTGGGTATTTTGTATGTTTTCATGTCTTGCTGCTCAGTGCTAGTGTCTGATGGTCTATTTCTGGAAGACATGGTGGCATCGGTGGGACCAAAGCACTGCGGATCTTGTCTATCGTAGCTGTTACTATAGGACATAAGAGCGGATGGTGTTCACTTACTTATGTGTTTTGTTGGTATTCTATATGTTTTTGAGTCTTCCTGCCCATTGCAGCATTTGAAGGTCTATTCATGGAAGACATGGTGGCATCGGTGGAACCAAAGCACTGAGTATCTTGTCTATCATAGATGTTACTATAGGTCATAGGAACAGACGGTTTTCACTAATTTATGTATTTTGTATGTTTTTAAGTTTCACTGCTCAGTGCCAGTCTCTGCTGGTCTTTCATGAGAGAAATGGTGGCATCAGTGGGACCCTAGTACTAAAGAACTAGCCTATTGTAGCTGTTGCTATAGGACATAAGAGCAGACAGTGTTCACTTATGTGTTTTTATGGTATTGCGTCTGTTTTTGAGTCTTTTAGCTCAGTGCCAGTGTCTGACGGTCATTTCATGGGAGACATGGTGGCAGCAGTGGGACCACAGCACTGAGGATCTCATCTATCCTAGATTTTACTATAGGACATAAGAACGGATGGTGTTCTCTCATTTATGTGTTTTGTTAGTATTTTGTATGTTTTTGAGTCTTTCTTCTCAGGCACTGAGGAGATGCTAGCAGACATAAGAGTCCAAGTAACGAGTTGCAATAAGTTAGCTGGTGCTTGTGCACCTCTTTTTTAAGGGAATTATGGGGGGAGAATGACCATTCCTGTTATTGTTTCTTCATAGACATACATTGTTAGGCCCCCTTCTGCTGCTCACCAAGATTTTTGCCCCTGCATAAAATATGGGATCAGACAATAAATGAGCATCTGCTAGTTGATTACCTGATTGCAGGACCTTGTAGAGGGGGTAATGACCGGAATGAAAATTTTTATAAATGCCCATATGGCTGATAATCAGTCCGTGGAAAAAGCTGTTAACTGTGGCCACATGAGGAAGAGGAGCACAAACCGTGGGGCATGAAGAAGACTGAACCTACTGCCATAAATAGATTCAGGTCCTGTGGGCCCAGAGCTTCATTACTATGGATAAGATGCTGGGGGCTAAAGCTTCATTACAAAGGGTCTGGTGCTGGGGACATGGAAATTCATTACCAATGATCAGGAGCTGGAGGCCAAGATATCAATTACTAAGGACCTAGTGGGTTGGAGGTGTATGGCCACTGCAGAGGGATGTTTGCCTGAGGCTTCACTTAGTGCTGGAGGACATGGCTCCTAGCATAGCAGATCTCTTACGTCCTGTCGTTGACTGGAGAGTGAGCAAACATCCAAAACTGACCCACGCAGTGACCCGAGGACTGTGTGGGACTAAAAGCTAAAGAGACATCAAGGACTGACCCCATGCAGTGAACAGAGGATTGTGTGTGACTGAAGACTGAGCGGACATCCATGACCGACTCCGCACCGTGACCGATGGACTATGTGTGACTGACTCCATGCAGTGACCAGAGGATATTGTGAAACTAAAGACTGAGCAGATACCCAGGATGGCCTAGTGACCGGCGGAGAGTGTGGGAGTAAAGTCTCATTGGTCAGGGCCAGTCTTGGGTGGTCACAAGTCCTGAAGTGACCACTACACTGACCTCTCGGAGGCACTCACCTGGACGACTCCTGCTTGTAAATGTCTATGATATTCTCCACCAGTAGATTTCGTTGTAACCCATACACCCCATGTCTGTCCAAGACGACCTCATGTCGACATGAAGGGCAGCGGAAGCGTCCACCTGAGGATACGGTGCTGGACCCGCGAGACTGCCAGAGGGGGTTGGAGGCCTACAGAAAAGATCAGGGGCTAGGTCAGGAAACAGGAAAACTGGAGGCCTGGGAGTTAGATCTGGACAGTGGTAGATATGAAGCCCAAAGTGCTGAAGAATTGTTCAATAACTCTTCCCATACAATGTGCCGCCTCTATCCTGAATGCAAGACTCCCATATGATGTGATTACGGACACCGTGGAGGACTGGCCCCCGAGACTAAAGAGCCCCCACATCGCCTCTACATATGTATTGTGCCAACATGGAGGGCTGTCTCTTAGCTACAAGGATGAAGAGTACATGGGTGGCTATACTCCTAAATGGTAGGACCACTACACCACCACTCCACTAGCCAACACCTCACACCCCACTAACCCACACCCCGCTACCTCAAACCACTACTCCATTACCCCACAACTCGATGTCTCACACCACAAACTCCAGTATCTCACACCTCGATACTTCACACTACCACTCCGCTACCTCACACCAACAACTCCACTAGCCCACACCTCATCCCAATACCTCTCAGTACCACTCACCTACCCAACACCACCACTCTACACTCCTCTAGCCTATAGCACCACTCAACTACCACACACCTCAATACCTCACACCACCACTCAACTACTACACACCTCAATACCTCACACCACCACTCAAATACCACACACCTCGACATCTGACACCACCACTCTCCTACCCCACACCACACACCACCAGTCCCCTACCTCACACCACCACTCCCCTACCCAAACCTCGACATCTTACACCACCACTCCCCTACCCAAACCTCGACACCTAACACCACCACTCCCATATCCCATTCCTCGATACCTCACACCACCACTCTACACTCTTGTAGCCCAAACCACCATCACAACACCATTCTAAATGCAACTACCCCACACCTTAATACCTCACACCACTACCACCACCCCCCAATACCACTCCACACTCCATTACTCTACACCCCAATCGTATTGCACTTGTGTGAAACCTTTTATATTTGCTGAAAAGACTACTAAAGTGGCATCTTCTGGGTAAGTAAGTGTCCTCCTACTGACCACATCCTGCTCTAATGTCCTCAGGACCATGTCCGGCTCTGGTTCTCAGGATTATACCGTGCTCAGATGATGTCCTCTTCAGAGCCCATTTTCCAGTGGCACCGGTCACCCTTCCTTGGACACTCTTATTATGTACTAACCACTTCCCACCAGGAACACCCCACAAGACCGCCCGTTATGGAGATGCTCTGACCCCGTCATCTACACATCACAATTTTACCCTTGTCCAAGTTGCTTAGGTCCTAACATTTGTCCATGTTACCTGCTGCCAACTAAAATATCTCATCTACAAGATCTGAAGAGCAGGACGAGATTATATCAGAACAAAGAAGAGAAACCTCTATCGCACCAAAACCTTCAGATGTTGCCTTGTTTTGTCCTAACAGGATCTGATCTGCTATAAATGGACACAGCCCACTTCTCTTATTCCGTATGTTTGGGCACGGCCCGGTACCACTCCTTTCATTCCGTATGTTTGGGCTTGGCGCGGTACCACTCCTCTCACTCCGTATATTTGGGCATGGCCCGGTACCCCTTCTCTCATTCCGGATATTTGGGCTCGGCCCAGTACCCCTTCTCTCATTCCGGATATTTGGGCTCGGCCCAGTACCCCTTCTCTCATTCCGGATATTTGGGCTCGGCCCAGTACCCCTTCTCTCATTCCGGATATTTGGTCACGGCCCAGTACCCCTTCTCTCTGTCCGGATATTTGGGCTCGGCCCCGTACCCCTTCTCTCATTCCGGATATTTGGGCTCGGCCCTGTACCCCTTCTCTCATTCCGGATATTTGGGCACGGCCCAGTACCCCTTCTCTCATTCCGGATATTTGGGCACGGCCCAGTACCCCTTCTCTCATTCCGGATATTTGGCAGGGCCCTAGACCCCTTCTCTCATTCCGGTATTGGGGCACGGCCCAGTACCCCTGCTCTCACTCCGGATATTTGGGCACGGCCCAGTACCCCTTCCCCTCCTTTTCCGGATATTTGGGGCTCGGCCCAGTACCCCTTCTCTCATTCCGGATATTTGGGCTCGGCCCAGTACCACTCCTTTCATTCCGTATATTTGGACTCGGCCCAGTACCACTCCTCTCATTCCATATATTTGGGCACGGCCCAGTAACCCTTCTCTCATTCCATATATTTGGACACGGCCCATTTAACCTTCCCCATCCGGATTTTGGGCTCGGCCCTTACGCCCTTCACTCCATTCGGATTTTTGGGGCTCGGCCCCAGTACCCCTTCTCTCATTCCGATTTTGGGTCGGCCCAGTACCCTTCTTCATTCAGTATTTGGCTCGGCCCATTACCCCTTTTCTTTCCGGAATTTTGGTGATCGGCCCAGTACCACTCCTTTCATTCCGGATATTTGGGATTGGCCCAGTACTCCTTCTCTCATTCCATAAATTTGGGCACGGCCCAGTACCCCTTCTCTCATTCCATATATTTGGACACGGCCCAGTACCATTTCTCTTATTATGCACTGTTCCACTTCTATAATTCTGTAAATATAGACACGGGCCACTACCACTTCTCTTATTCCATGTATTCGGACAGTGCAGAGTACCACTTCTCCTGTCCTGTATATAAGGACACTGCACAGTACTCCTGCTCCTGTCCATATAGATATTGCACAGTACCACTTCTCGTATTCTGTATCTATGGTCGCCGCACAGTCTCACTTCTCATTTTCCGTATATATGGATGCCCCACTCTACCAGTTCCCTGGTCCTGTATATATGAACACTGCACAATACTTTTCCTATATATATGGAAAGTGCATAATATCACTTCTCCTGTCCTGTACATATGGACACTGCACCCCTGCTCCTGTCCTGTATATATGGACAGTGCACAATACCACTTCTGTACTATATGGACAGTATATTTACAGAAGTAGTATTACACACGTCCATATATGCACAAGGGAAGTGGTACTGTGCAGTGTCTATATGTACAGAAGTGGTACTGTACACTGTCCACATATGACAGGAGAAGTGATACTGTCCAGTGTCTATAGGTACAGGAGAGGTGATGCAGTGAACTGTCCATATATGACAGGAGAAAGGGTACTGCGCAGTGTCTATACATACTGGACGTAAAAAGTTATATATACAGGCAAAGTAGTACTATGCACTGTCCACATACGTATATACAGAAAAAACAGAAGTGCCTCATGTGCAAAACAAACCACATCAATAACGCCTAAACATGTCACAGATGAAAATATGACTTGCTATTACATGTAATGGTGGATATGCAGAGAAGTTATTGAGCTCACGCTGTACTCTCAACTTATCTGATGCATAAACAGAAAAAAATCCAAAAATGTCTCCTGTGCAAAACAAAAAAAACAACACTAACACCTAAACGTGTCACAGATGAAAACTATTGCCTTCGTTAGACTTGTAATTATATGTGGTGGTGTGTGTACAGAGACGACACAGGGTGTACACTGGGCTCTCCACTCATCCCAGTAAAAACTGAAAAAAGACAAAAATAAACAAATGATACAAAAAAAAACCCCCTACCCTTAAAAAAATTCCGGGAAAATAGCCCTCTTTAGACCTTTTATTATAGGGGGGTGGGGTTACGAGAAGACACCGGGCAAAGACTGCATTTTGAACTTCTGAGGTAAAAATGAAAAAAAAAAAATTGCCTGATGAGCAAAACAAAAAATAAAATGATGATCACCACTTCAAAATTTCCCGTTGGGAAAATAAGGAATTCTTTAGCTTTTTTAAAAATTTTTTAAAAAATTTTATATAATGGTGTGTTAACAGAGAAGATACCGGGCGTACAGTGTGCTCTGCCCTCATCTCTGGATTAAACAGAAAAAAATTCAACAATGCCTCACATGGAAAGGGAAATCAATACAAACCCCTTCATATGTCACAATGAAAAAGTGTTTTCTTACTTTTTAAACTTTTTTAAAGCTTTTAAAATGTTTCAAAAGAGGGTGTACACCGCACTCTGCCGTCAGCTTGGGTATAAATGCATAAAAATAAAAATAACTCCTCATGCGCAAAGCAAAAAACAATAATAACCCCTTTTTCGGTCACAAAAAAAAATAAAGGCATATTGCTCTTTAATTATATGTAATGGTGGTTTTTTGGGAAGAGAAAAAATGAGCGCACACAGCGCTCTGCCGTCATCTCAGGTATAAACAGAAAGAATCCAAATGTACAAAACCAAAAAAATGACAATAACCCCTTAATGTGTCACAGATGGAAAAAAAAACCCTCTACCCTTAATACTGTTTGTACAGAAAAATGACACAGCTTACGTGGGACCCTGCTCACAGCTGGCATACTGGATAGAAGTATCCCCTCTGCAGTACACGGGATACAGACACTAAGCCATGGACACAGGCATAAAAAGATACAGATATCCAGGCCCATTACAGAGCAAAGGAAACCAATGACCCTTAAAAAATCAAGATGAAAACTCAGTTAGTAAAAAAAATTAGCAGTAATGCCGGTCTATCAGGAAAATACATTACATG